>JAKFQP010000949.1:46383-69394 GCA_023375905.1 Nycticorax nycticorax
CCTTCACCCCCCCCCCCCGAAATGTGATTTTACATGCCAGTGTATTTGACCTGCTCTTGATTATTGAACGTACAACCCAGATTTGAGCTCCCTGTGCAGAGCAGGGATTGGGGCTTTTGGAGTCAAAGTTCACGATCAAGTAAAGGCGCAGCATAGCTGGGGAAGCCCCATGGGAGGATCAGGACAATGTTGCCGGTTTTTTTCCCTGCCCCAGCAACCCCTGCGGCGGGGGCATGGGAAGGGAGCAGAGCGTGGCCCACTTTGCTCTGACCAGCCCCATGGGAGCTGTTACTAGCTGGCCCAGTTCAGAACAGGCTCCGGGCTGTTCTAATCTCTGCTGGGACTGGAGGGCGAAGGGGGATAGCCAGGGAAGACCCTGGGCTTTGAGAGCATGGGCACTGCTCCATCTCAGCCCAACACCCTTATGCAATGCAGCTTCTTGAGAAAAATAGAGGGTGTCAGGGGATGTGGTGCTGCTCTTGGTTAACCATGCGCATGTGAAGGATGCCATGTGGTAGAATCTTCTGCCTTGAAATGGGCAAGAAGGAAAATGCAGGGGACCTTTTTTCTTGGAAGGTGAATGAACAAGTGACAGCAGTGACAGAGCCCCACTTCCAAATGTGGGATTTCAGCAAAGGGACAACTGAGGGATGTTGGAAAACAGTGTGCGTTCCTGTCCAAAGGAGTACAAATGAGGAGTAAAGCCATCGACTATTTCAGTACCCACAAAGGCAAAGCCACTGCTGGTGTCCATCCATGAGACAGGAGTAGGCCAGGGCCTTGATGATCTTTCTCTGCAGCACGTGAAGAGACCATTTGGTCTCCCAGGCTGTTTTGCTGTTGCCTCTTTTATGGTGCAGCCTGCAGTTTTCTAACCTGGCTTCCATACCCTGAGCCTGCGGCATGAGGTCCCCTATGTTGAAATGGCTGCTAGAGGATTGCAGGGGCCTTTCCTGACAAAGATGCTCTGCATCCTCAGCTTCAGGTGATGTCAGCGAGGGTTATTTCACTCCCCCCAGGTAAGAGCTATACAGAGATTAAAAGGAAGTGTTAAGTCCCTCTTTCTCAGTGGACACTGACTCTGCAGAGGGAGAGTTTAAAAATAATAGACAAATTGGGGACCGAGTGCAAATATCCTTGGACTCTGAAGGGCTTCCGACATGGTGAAAGCAAAGCACTTGTCCCTGTGGCCCTACTTGTGTCCCATCAGCATTGGTGGAGGCCTAGGGAAGAGACTGCTGCAGAGGAGCGCGACTCTGCCTGGCCTCGCTGCATGGCTTGTGTCCTGAATGCCCAGGGCACGCAGCAGGCGCACACTCTCTTCCCTGGGTGTTTAGCTAATGGAGGGTGACAGCTCCTCGTGCTGCTCCCAGGGAGGGATCCAGCTGAGAGGCTGGCTGTGGCACTCAGCCCTGTTCCCACAAGGAACCCTGTTTCAGCTACTTACATCCCTCTCTTTGATCTAGCTTTTGACATGAAAAGACATGTCAGCCAGGTAAAGGGAAACAAACAAAATGCAGCAACAGCCCCACATCTCTGCTTGCACATGATCCGCTCCCCAGCACGCACCTGCCTCACGGCCACAGATCCTTATCGGCCCCCTGATTTCCTTGCTGTCTTCTCTCCCTTCGCACTGGCGTGTAACTTTCTTCATCTTATTCCCTGCTCAGTAGGATGCTGTGGCTCCCTTGCCCCCTCTCTCTGGCATTTCCCTTCTCTCTCAAGTACACCCCGTGTGGGAAATGCCCTCACGTGTCCTCCCCGTTGCATGCGGTGCCAGGGACAGGTGATATGGATCTTCATTTCCTCCCTAAACTGCTGCAGTTTGAGCAAGCAGCTGTCTGCAGCTCACTCCAGAAGTAGCAGCAATACAGCCGTAGGTGACATTGTCTCTCCCTGGAAACCAGATCTTTTTTTCTCCTAAGCAGCTTAGAACCTTTCAGGGTGAAAAGTACAATAAAAGTATGAGAATTTTCTAGGCCAGGGGCCGCAGGCACAGACGAACAGTGTTACCCACCTCTGCTTTTTCTAGAGGACTGGATGTTCTGGACTTGCTGAGAAAGCAAACTTAACGAGTAAGAGTATTGTTGAGATGCAGCTAGCTCTGTGGTGGGGATAACCACTAGCACCAGCTGCAGAATGGTGTGGGAAGGGGAAAATCAAACAGAGGTGAACTCCTACTTTTATCAGCAGTTAATTCTCCTGTGGTGTGGGTAGGCTTCTTGGGTTTGCAAAGCTGGGTGTTCCTGGGCAATCCCTGAGCTCTCTGCTCTGGTTATTTTATGTGGCTTTCAGGCAGCAAACCAGGGCTGAAATCCTCCAGTAAGGGAGGTGCCTGCCCAGCCTGGGGCCTGTAGGCCCATGTGAGCTGTGCTGCTGTGAGAGGGGGCCCAGTTTACCAGAGTTCTTGGCTTTGCCCAGGCAGCGATGGCTCTCTGCTTCGTCTGGGCTCCTGCTGTGATGATTTCTTGGGAAACTCAGTAGACAGCAAACCAGCCCTTCTACCCCTCTCTCTTCCCACAGCCAACAGGCAGATGGGCTGCCTTCCTTCTGTCCTACCCACCTCCTCCCACAATGAGAGGTGACTCTTGAAGGCTTGTTGGTGACAGGGCTGGCACTAAGCAGGGCCAAGTGGACCAGCACTCGCCCTTCTCCGCATGCTTGATGTTTTGCTGAGGCCTCCACATCATAACAGTTCTGTTTTGGGAACAGCCTGAACTGGGGCATGACTTGACATGGGGAGAGTGCAGTTGGGACTCTTTTTCCTTCCCAAGGGAGAAGGGCCCTTGGAGCTAGGTGCTGCTCAAGGACCCTGCGAAGAACAGGCCCTGCCCACTGGGTAAACAAGCCAAGGGGGAGAAGAGAAACTGAGGCATGGATGGGGCACTGATGCCTTGCTGACCTGATCTGCAACCCACCCAGTTGACTCTCAGATGGATGAATGCTTTATCTCTTAGGTCCCCTGCTATGTCCTGCAGGATCCTCTCAAGCAATGGGAAAGGAAGCAAAAGGAAAACAAAGGGTTTTTCCTGCTAGCCTTTGTCACAGGAAGCCCTGCACTGTCTGAGGGAACCACCACCACAGAGTGCAGAGGCGCTGGGCTTTGAGACTACACAGAGCAAAGTAGAAGTTCAAGCAGAGGAAATTCCTGTTCCCATTCTCTCTTCTTTACTAGTTCAGTGTAAGGCCACAATTCAAGATTAACAGCCTCCAAAGAATATAGCGGAGCTAACACCCACCAGCCTCTCCTTGTGCCTGAGATTAGACCTTCAGAGCAGCAGGGTACAGGCAGAGCTGACAAGCAATAAACACCTGAGAAGCAGCACTCCAGACTGAGGTACCCAGCGGTGGTACCAGTAGCTTTAACTGTGCCCTTTTGAGAAGACGCACTCAGACACACACCCTGAATGCACAACTACTTGAATGCTGCAAGCGCCTGGGCGCTGAGGGGCAGCTCTTCAGGGACCCAGCACAGCCAGCTGGTTTCGGCATGGTTTTACAGGGCCTTGTGCATTAAGGGCTTTAACTCAGCCTGGGCAGGGCAGCAGTAATGGCCATGTAGAACACAGGAAAGCCTGGCAGATCCATGTGTGGGTTATTAACTTTCTTTGGGGTACTGTGGGCAGGGTGGTAATATGACTGTATTATCAGAGCCATCAGCTTCTGCACAAAAATCACGCCACAAAAAAAAATAAAGTTCTCTTTGGGGAGCCTTGCTTTTTTGGGGTTTTTTGTTTGTTTGTTTTAAACGAAGTAAAATACAGATTCTGGGGTATTGGCAGTTGGGCAAGAGCAGGACAGGAGTGAGGGGAAACTCACAGAATTGGGCTTTTACTCTTTGTTGTCTGTTTAATCAGCTTTGGTGTTGTGCTGTCATCTCAGGTGGTGTCCCCAGCAGACTGCCTGCATGAGGGAAGTTCTAACATTTGTGCTGGGGTAATAGTTAAGCGGAAGCGTCACCATAGCAGGCTGTTGGAGACATTTCTGTTCCTGTGCTAAAGAGCTCCTCTGCTCAGATCAGCATCAACCCATCACAAAGCAGCACAAGTAGGGTCCATGCACCATGGCTGGGGAGGAACAAACTGCATTAGCTAGAGTCCTTTCCATTCACACCCAACCTTCCAGCCTAGCTTTTTGTGTGGAAACTTCCCTCTGGGTTTGAAGAGCACCCATGAAGAGCTGTGCTTGGGAGGAAGATGCTGTAAGCAACAGAGCGAACAGAGCTTTGCAGAAGGGGCTCTGCAAGACTTATACCCATGAAAGTCAGGTTTGAAGCAATGTCTCTGGGATAGACTCACCTTGTTCAGGCTTAGCCCCTGCTTCCTTCCTGTTCTTGCCTCTGTTGAATATTTTTAACCTACCGCTTCAGAGGCATCCTGCACGCACTCTCCTAGCCCGCTCCTGCCCTTCCTGCCCCTACCAGCATGGGGGACGCAAACACGTCTTGCAACTGGCATCTTCCACTGACTCCCACCTTCAGCACTGCCGTGTTGCAGCTTAGTTTGGGGACACAATTTCCCAGGCTCCTGCACAGCTCTCGCTTGTCAGAGATCGAGGATAACTCACTGCAGGTTTCTGACTCGGTCCAGATCAGCATCATGCGCAGATCCAGTGTGGGGAACCCTAGATGCCATTTTTACAGCAGCAGTTGAGCTCAGCCTCCCATGGGAGCTTCCCAGCCTCTTGAGTTCCTCTCCTTCCTGGGGATGTGCTCAGCAGGAACTGGATGTCTGCTCCGCCAGGTCCTTTCCCCATAGATTTACTTTTTTATTGCTTTCTATGGGTGGGGAAAGTGAATCCAGCATGGCTGTGGGTGAGCACGTGGTTAAAAGAAGCATCTACCATATTTTTCTAAAGACAGCAGATGCTTCACTTTCTCTGGAAGTTTGTTCTGCATCCCCTAGCCAGAGTACGCTTTATGTCCCTCGCTACTTACCCTGATACCTCTCTACCTGTGACAGTCTTCTGCTTCACCAAGCAGAAAACCAAAGCGCAAAAAGTCAAGTCATCCCTAAGTAAACCCGACCTACCTAGAGAGTTGCACTAGTGTAAGTCGGGACTTGCTGGACTGAAATTGGCTCAGTCCTGCTGATGGAAAACAGGCGTATGAGGAACGTCTCAGCCCCCAGTGCTGCCTAGTGCCAGGCAAGGAATAATTAAACAAGATTTGTCCCCAAGAATTGCTCCCCATCTCCCAGCCGAGCTGAGCTCCAGCCTGGCTTAGGACATTATTTCCCACCCGCTTCCACAAGCGCTTTTTCCCCCTGCACACACTGCCACATCCTCTGTGTTTCAGGACAGAGGCATTTTCTGCCAGATCCACTTGGATATAAACAGCACAAAGGAAGCAATAAGGAAACTCCTCCCTATCCCTTGCTCTAACCACTTCAGACACGCTGCCAGCTTGCTGCAGGGTACAAATTATCCCAAACTCGGGGAGCTCCCTTACCTGGAGAGGCTTCAGCTCCGGTGCATCGGCGACTCAGGGAGCAGATGCCCATTTCAATGCAGCAGCCATGCTGCAAATCACCACTGCTCCAGCGTGCCTGTCCATGTGGTTGCTTTCAGTCTCTTCACAAGTCAGGTAGGCTGGTTATCTATTAAATAGGGAGAGAGCACGCGGGCGCGCGCGAGAGAGGGTGAACACACAGAGGAAATCAGGCAGTTTCCTGTTTGTTTATCATGAACAAAAGCTTGTTTGGCTGGTCTGAATGTTGCTAGCAGGCTGGCCCAGCTGCTGTGTGGTGTGCAGAGCCGAGCTTTTCCACTAGCATGAAAGGAAGGAAAAGTAAGGCAAAGTCTCCAAGGAAGGAAAAAAAAAACAACCCCAAACCAAACCTCTTTGGAGGTTTGCAGCCAAAGCAGAGCAGTGGGCTGGGAGATTCCACCTTGGCTTGTAGGGCTCTGATGTGTGAAGGTGGCAACCAGCTGCTGCTCTTTGGCTTCAGGCAGATGTGCTCTGGCAGCAGCAAGGGCTGCAGTCGCCCCCATACAGGCCCCTTCAGTGGCCCCAGCAGGTCTTACATTGCCCATTGCCAGCAGGCTTTGCCCAAAACCTGGTCCTTGTAGTTTTAGTTTTTGGGCTGTATTTGGAGAAATACAAGTGATGAGTCTGTGCTGCCATTACTCTTAATTGCTCTGGGGCCACACAACTACGGGGCTTCAGATTAAAAAAAACCTGCCAAACTTTTACCAGTACTGGGCCCTCTGGTATGAATTCATCATACTAACGATCTGGACCCAAAGACTCAATGCTGTCTAATGTCAGGCTAAAACGACTTGCACTTCTGAAGTCACGCCTGGACGTTTCCGTTGTTCCTCTCCTAGTAACGAACCAGGGATGGCCTTCGGTGGGTGGGACAGGGTAGGAGGAATGTGCAGAGGGCTGCAAGCAGACAGGCTGCAAAGCCAAGCCACCCTGGTACCGGGGTTGTTTGCACCTTTCAGTGTGCTGCCTTAGGCTGCAGGGGTTAAAGCCTGGAGCTGGGACCAGAGATGCCCAACACAGAGTGAAACGGGGCATCAGAGGTTTGCCAGGACAGCCTGGCAGAGGGACTAACCCTGCCCGCCCCGGAGGTGCTGCCCCTCAGACAGCTCTCAGGCCACCTTCTGCTTTTTCTGCCTCACCTGGAGACTGTGCCCTTCTCCACTCCTTGTGTCCTCTGCCCAGGGCAGGGTGACCTCCCCACTCACTGTCCCCAGGGACGCCCCTCATCCCCGAGGTCCTCCTCATGCAGAGAGCAGCATTGCTGCTGCCATCTGGTGGGACAGCAGCCTGGCTCCCAACGCCTCCCTTGCCTTCCTCTCGCCTCTGGAAGAGGTGACCTCTTCGCAAGCGTCCTTCCTGGCCGGCACTTCTGTCACTCTGAGCAGCAAAGCTGCAGCCTCCATCATGTGCACACAGAACACCCACGGGCCCAAGACTTCGGTGCTAAACATAACAATTTGTTGGAAAACTGAAAGATCCAGGAGTACCTGGTGTGCATCAGCTCTGGGGAAGGGGAGCCTGACAGAAGGGCATTTACTCCTGACTAGCAAACACCCAGGTAGAGGTCTGGGACAGAGCCTCTCTCCAAGTCAATTTTTGGGCCATTTTAGCTGGGTTGCTTAAGGAAGTGTGTGCTTTCTCCTGCTCAGTAACACATCCAGTCTTGCTGGGGAAGCACTGGCTTTATGCAATCATGCTGTCTTTCTTCTGGAAAAAAACAACTTCAGGCTAATTTGACAGGTGATTAAAAGTTGTCACATACACTAAATTCAAAGTGGTTTGTGCAAACAGGTGGCAAAAATGGAAAAAAAAATTAAAATCTGACCACAGAAACCATTCTCCTCCCCAAAGCAAAGGTTTTAGCGTGGCTGCACTCCCTAACAGGCAGCAGAAAGCCCACACAACAGAGAACTGGTATAACTGCCCAATGCAGGAAACTCTCCGGTCAGTCAGACTTGTGCCATTCATTTCAGACAGCGGGAATCCAGGCACAACAGCCAGACCACAGATTTGCTGGCTTTTCTGTTCACGGACACAAACCTGAGGTTTCTTCACCTCCCTTCGAGCAGCATCATCCAGCTGCCTCCCACCTGCAATCACGGCTTACCTCGGGCTGAGGAGTCTTGCCCCAGAGACGCGGCACACGGTGGTCACGGGCTACTAACCCACGTGCCTTGACCCTCTCGTTTCTCCACCCCAGGTTGCGTTCCACTTTCACGAACAAGTTTTTGTTACGGGATTATTAAGAGCAACAAGGTTAGAAACGCCAAACAGAGGGTGGGGACGCCTTGTTTGTTTGAGCAGCCAGGGCGGCCTGCCTTCATGTTACCCAAGCCCGAAGCTCTTTCTATTGCCCCGACAAGTAGAGCACTGCGAGCGAGTGCTCACACCCTGCTAACACCTCCTGAGCACTGCGAGGGAAGAGCCAACATCCTGGGAAGCAGAGTTCAGCCTTCAACTCTCTTCAGTCCAGCCTTGGCCAGGAATGCCAGGCAGGCCAGTCCTTGACTGCACAATCTCAACTTTTTGTTTTGTTTTCACATCAATAAGTCTACCAGCACCCGAGAAGTTTGGCAGGAGGAGGCCAGGCAGTGCTTGCTCACTGCTGCGCAGCTCAGAGCGGCATCCATCCTGCAAGCAGAGGGCTGTTTCCTTGCCCAGCATCCCTGGGCAGTCCACACAAGACCATGTCCCGATATTGGGGTCACCATTCCCATCTGGAGCCAGATAGCTTGACAGCCCACGTGGTCTACACAAGGCCGAAGAGCAGCTATAAACACAATATAAACAAGGGGTTCAGCTAGCACACGGCGAGACAGCTTCAGGTTCAAGAGCAGCTTTGAAGTCTGATGAGTTCATGGCAGCTTTAGGCATTAAGTGAGGGTAAAGGAGCAGTTAACAGCCAGGGAGCATTTGTAAAAAGAATTACACCCAAAAGCAAAGGAAACGGTGATTAATCAGACCCAGGGGCCACCGTTAGAGCCTCAGACACCTCCTCCAGAGAGGCTAACAGCAAAAGCAGCAGGAAACACTCCACACTCCACTGAAAATGCAGAACTGGAGGGAGAGGCAATGCAGAGCCACAGAAGCAGAGAAGGGATTTCAGACACACTGTTTTGAGCCCAACACCTGGTGCATGAAACTAACTGAGAGAAATGCAGGAAACACTAAGGGGGCTTTAAAGGGAGCCTTGGGAGAACAGTGGAAGCTTCCTTACAAGTGTCTGAAGCGGTAAACCAGAAGAATAAAGAACAAGAGCACCGGAGGGGGAAGAGGTCTGGAACTTATTTGGGAGTTATGGACCTGACTGCTCAGCTGCTTAAAATATTTTGCAAGCTCAGGCACCTCATCACTGCAAGAGCGTACCCTGCCCAGCAGAAAAAGCAGGCAACGCTTTCCACTTCGCCAGAGGCGAAGGCAACAACCCAAAGTGGCTGGCAACAAAACGAGCCCACTGTTCACAGCAGCTTTCCCGAGGGCTCAACACCTTCAGGGTAGCGATGACACCCACCTAAGACTGCGCTGTGCCGGAACAGACGTGGTACGAGCACCTTGTTTGCAGGGTGGGGGTAATGGTGTGCCAGGCTAGCACCCTGCCTTCCGACAGCCACCCACAGGTTAGAAGTTCAGTGTAGGCTGTATCTGGTACAACACACCCCCATTTTCTTTCTGACAGCATGGTGTTGCATCAAAAGAACACCCTGGAAAAATGTACGTACATGCAGTAAACGACAGCCTGAACTGCGCATGGAAAGCGATTAAAAGCCCTCACAATAACCTCAAGGTACTCTCAGCTTTACCTTGTTGCAGGAATTCAGCCTAAGAATTGTATTGCAAGCTTTTAAATTGTCAGCACAGGCAAATAGGTCTTGCTCCTAAGTGACTTTTACCCACATAATCTATCACAAGGATGAGGCGTCTTGCTCCACTGACCCAACCTTCATTGTTCTGAGATATCAAAAAAACCCCCATACTACTACACTTGGGACTGTGACATTTATTGAAGGCTGGTTATACAATCTCACCCATCACATCCTCCACACAATTCAGGTTCCCTAAATAAAAAGAGCACTAATGTAATGGAGAATTCTGCCCACCTCTGACTGCCTGAGCCACGGAGCACCAAGTCATCTTTGTCCCAGGTGCTGTCTGGAATAGGCCAACCACCGCTTGTACCACTCTTGGTGAAAAAAACAACGCTGCACAACAGGGCAAGTGGCAGCAAACCGATCAGCGTGCGGCAGCAGGGGGAGAAGCGGAGATGTCCCATTTCCAGCATGTACATGAGAAGTATTTCCTGCCGAGGAAGTATCTTCTCCCCCATGCCTGAAATCCATCTATGACTTAAAGTGAATCTCTGCTATTCTGACCCCCAGCCACAACCCACTCTATCTGTGCCCCCAGCTGGCAGTGCTATGGTTCGCACAGGGACAGCAGAGCCACTGTCCTAACAGCTGAGATGTCCTCTTTCTCTCGGCTGACACCCAAAAAGAGCCTGGCTTGACTGAAGAGCGAGCCCTGAGCGTCCCTGTTCCATAGTGCAGGACCTGCAAGTCTGTAAGGGCCCTGGCTCAGCCAGCCTAAAGGCACTGAAGCTTTGCTGTGAAACCAGATTGATACAGCACCCTGGTGGTCAGGGAGTCACCTGGGCTACCTGCTCGTCCCAGGAGTGAGCAGATGAAAACTCTGCTCCTGTTGCTCAAACTGCCTGGAAAGGGGCAATTCTCAAACCTAGCTCAATGGTCAGCGGAGCCACAGCTCTGACCGTACGTGGGAGGAATGCGTTGTCAAGAGTGTTGTTTTATTTGATTAAGAATTCAAAATGGGTTGAATTTTAATTTCCTCTGCTTTTACCAACGAGGAAATTGCAAAGATTCTTTTGGAAAGGGCTGATCTGGTAGGTGGAGGTGACCAGGCTAGCTATGGCTGCAGAGCCAGGCTCACTGCGGCAGCTGGAGGAGCACAGACTGTCCAGAGGGCAGGTAGGTGATGTTGCGGGACCGTGAGAGCTGGTACGCGATGTCTTCAGCTGCCTCCAGCTTGCGCAGCTCAATCAAGCCATCGCCTGCAGTGGCCAGGGAGTTGGCAATCAGCTCGGCTGCTTTCGAGTCTCCCTCAGCAGAGATGACAGCTGCTTTCTTCTG
Organism: Nycticorax nycticorax; assembly: GCA_023375905.1. NCBI lineage: Eukaryota > Metazoa > Chordata > Aves > Pelecaniformes > Ardeidae > Nycticorax > Nycticorax nycticorax. The sequence continues at coordinate 57,016 of JAKFQP010000949.1, forward strand.
CTGTTCTGCCTGAAAGTAAACAGATGAGAAGGGGAATAGCCAACAGAGAAAACAAGAGCAAAAGAGAAGGAAGATGCTACTGTCGGTGTAAAATAAATATTCCCACTTCACCACCCTACTGTTCTTTTCCCTGGTAGGAGAGCTAAGATAGAAGGTGATTTTATTTTAAAGCTGCATTCTGTTAGACTGTTTTTCTGCCCACTGTGGAAAAAAGGTTGAAAAATCATCTTGAAATTGCCGTATCAGTCTTAACCTCATAAAACATTAACCCACCTAAGGGCACTCCTGGCGGAAAATTGTCTATGAAAGATTGGAGAACTTCAGTGGAATTAAAACCAGGTCAGATAAACACTTGTACTGTTTAATCATCCTGGCTGATTACATGCACCTTACCGCATCCACTGGATTAACTCTGGGTGTAGTTGCAGGTTCTTGCAATCTCACCAGGCATGTGTTCTGAGCTTTACACGAAACTGTTTCTGTGGATGTGCACCAAGATCCTGGGTTGATCTGAGATTATGTGGCTTGCATGCAGTCAGTAACGCTCCTGGGACACGGGTCCCCATGCCCATGATATCAAACGCCACAGAAAGCTTTGACCACCCTCTCAAAATTCACAAACAGCAGGATCACTCAGGTTGCAAATCTCAACCTCGAATCCCGTTTCTACCTGACGCTTCCGCCTGAGTGCTGTTTCCTCCCTCCTCCTCCATGCAGACGTTTCTGTTCAGCACTCCAGTAAGGCTGTGACCCGGTATTAAAAGAAAAAAAGACCCACAAACCCAACCTTAGGCTTCATCTATCCAACAGTCATATGCCAGGGCCGAGAACCATGTCAGCATTAAGACCCTAAGTGACTTCATCATTCCACCTGCCCGGTCTCCTGGACAGGCAAGCAAGATGTTCACTGCAAGCAAGAGCGGGAAGGAGATACCAGCCATCAAGTTTCTCAGAAGGACCAGGTACCTTCTCCACGATGAATCTGGCTCGCTCTGCTTCTTGCTGGGCCACTTGCTTCATTTCGACCGCCTCCGTGAACTCCTTGCCAAAGGTCAGGTGGGTCTGCAGGGCAGAAATCAAGCAAAGTCCACAACACTGGCAGTTTACAGCAGCACTGCTGTGATCCACGCAGCTCCCAGCGGGGAGGCAGCCTGCCTGCATCAGTGAAACAGGAATGCAGACGGAACGCCAGTATCCCTAGAAGAACAGGAACTGGGACAAGCAGGCCTCCCCATCCAGTTTTGAAGTCTCAAGGGAGACATCACAAGTGCAGCTCCAGTCCAGCAGACCAGGAACACCAGTATCTTCAGAGACCCACCATGCTCCCCTGCCACCACTGCTTGCACCCAGCAGAGGCACCCGCTCGCCCAGCGCCCCCCTCCCAAGGCAGGGAAGCCCCCTGGCTGCCAGGCCATCCTACACCTTTCATGCCCCATTATGCACTGGTGCGCGCAGCCTGGGCTGTTTGGACGTTTGTGGGCTCCGGGGATGGGACAGGGGAAAGGTGAATTTCCTTCAATAGCCCGCTCAGTGGAAAGCGCCAGAAACAAAGAGTCAAAATGTCACATTTTGCAGAAGCAAAGTCACCTTCCTGCAAAGACTTCCTATATGTTCCAAGCCAAATGAAAGAGCTTGTTTCCTTTCCTCTAAGCAGGCTTTCGAGGGAAGTCCCAAAAGAGAGCAGGAAAGGTGCACGTACAAGCCAGGGTGCAACAGACTTAATTTACAAAGCTTATAGGGATGTAGGAGGGAATAGTCTTAGAGGACTGCACAGCCAGGAGAGTAACTATTACTTCATAGAAAAAAAAGATGCTACGAAAAGCCTACATTTGTACTACCTCCTCACGTCGAGCACTCTCTCCCTGCGTCTCTCAGGCTGCTTGCGGAACAGCTGCCTTCTCTAAAGCAACGTGCAGCTGATCCATCACCCACAGAAGCCTTTGCTCTTCATTTTAACTATAAAAGCCCTACAATAGCAAAGGCTGTCGATAAGCCAGCGGAGCGGAGCCTTCAAGGGCTTGCTCAAGGTCACCGAAGGCCAGCGACAAAACCAGAGGTACTGACTGGAACAGCAGCCATTGCATACCGTGCAACTGCAGACAGACAAACGCAGTCCACACGTCCAAACCTCCAGCCCGCCTTTCTCTGGCCATCCACTGATTCTCTTCTCCACTGCTCCTATTTGGGCACACTCCCAAGAGAAAAACTGAAAAAGGGAGAACTCTTACCAAGGACACATCGTCCAGAATGAGCCCGAAGGTCGCTGCTCTCTCTGTGAGGTCTTCGCTCACTTGCCTTGAGACCAGCTCTCTCTGGGTGATCAGCTCTCCCGCATCAAAGCGAGCCTGAAATCAGGATGGACACCAGTGGGAAGAAAGCTCCAAGAAGCAACAGATTGTCCATGCCCTGCCCGTGGTTGCACCCATGAGCCCCCGAGTTACTCCAGTTCTCCCAAAGCTAGCAAACACCGAGCTGCCCAGGCGTTTGAAGCAAGAGAAAGACTGAATGACCGGGAATTTAAGTGGAAGCCGGGGGTGAGGTTGTCCAGGTGAGCACTTAACGGAAAAGCTGGACTAAAGCTGGTTAGTGACTGTGTGGCTCTCCCCTGGGGATGCTCCCAAAAACAGAGCTCTTCAGTAAGCTGAAATCTAAGAATAAATGAGAAGTGAAAATCAGTCTCCTGACTGTGACTCCCAGCCTGAAAATCAGAGCTAAGAGCCAAGAAGAAACCTTCCACCCAGAGATAGCCAACGTGAATCAAGTCAGGCCAAGCAGTCAGAATGACCGAGGCACAAACAGTTCGCGTAGCTACAATCAGCTTTGCTGGCTGGCCCGGGAGAGCCTGGGGGCTGGAAAGAGAAGCTTTATTCTGGAGTGCAACACATGCCACGCTGTGGCAGGTCCCTCACTGCTGAGAAGAGGGAAGAAAGGCGACCGGCAGAGCCCAGCATCTCTCACACTGGCCTTACCACAACAGACTTGAGGATTTCGGTTGTGATTGAGGGCAGGACACGCTCGTCGTAGTCCTCTCCAATACTGGTGAAAATCCGCGGTAACTGGGCAGTCACTGGTCTAAACAGGATACGCAACGTGATGTTCACGTTCTGTAGATCTGTAAAAGGAGAGTCACGAGTTTAGTGGCAAACCACGAGGGCGGGAGATGTCCTGATGTTGTCCTCTCCGGGGTAACTTAATGAGTTATTCTGACTACCCCTTTCACCTTGGGACCCAAATCCTCCTTACAGATAAGGCTGAAGCTTCAGTTTGTTTGCGATGCAGGGAATTACTTGCCCTACTGTAAATACAGAGGCTGTACGTTTAAAGGGACAACCTCCAGGACTGAAGGAAGGGTCCTTTAATCTGTTCTGTAACTAAAAAGACAGATCAGAGTGTTCCTGACTCTGTGCCAAACCGGCCTCAGCACACCTGGGATCTCCACGTCCAGGAGACGAGATGCCCACCCAAATGGGGTGGAAGTTAAAGATGGGGAAAGTCCCGATGGTGGTGAAGCGTTTTCTCCTGTCCACCCAGCTGCTACCTGCGCAGCACCAGCACGAGCCACGGCACATCATCAGCCGCCGGGCCCAAACACTCACCTTTGCTGCCAGTGATCACAGGAATGTTGCGGGGGCGAGAGCGGCAGTCAAAAATGATGGGTTTCTGTACCCAGGGGATGAGGAAGTGGGTACCTTCTCCTACCACCGTGTCCTGGACCCCACGGAACCGGTCAAAGATGACAGCTCTGTGACCCGCATCAACTGGAGACAAAAACAGCACATCAAGCACGGTTTCACTATCGCCATCCATTGTACCTGCGCACCACCAAAACCTTCTCAGCGGAAACGGTCTATCGGGGGTAGCTAAAGCCTTTTGCTACAGGAGACCGGTGAAATTAATTAGAATGTTGGGAGCAACCAGGCAAAAAGAAGGTGCAGCCGTGACTCCTGGCCCCCCAGTCTGCTCACAAGGGCAGCAGCTGCCTGACAGCTTTCTAGAGAAAGGACCTTACACTCCTCTCGCTTGTGCAACGCGCGAGGAATTAAAACAGCCCAGCGGGGCTTTGTGTCCATTTTCCCCTGATGCCATTAGCAATAAAAGCACAGAGCAGCCAAGATACTGACAAAAAAAGAAAAAAAAATAGAGGAAGATATAAAGTGACCTGGAAGCGCTCAGCTTCTCCCACTCACCGTTGTAAAGGGCAGAATTGACAACTCCACCCGCGACAGCCAAGCCCAGGCCAAGCTTCCCGATGCTTTCAAACACCTTCGCGGCCATTTCACACGTCCAGCTCCAGCCCCTTCAGGGAGTCCCTCCTGCAAAGCCCCGCCAGCTCATTAAAGCCTCATTAAGCGCGGCCAGCGGTCCCGCTTGCAGGCGCTTTCGGATTAACCCCCTCCAAACAACCCGCCCCGCACCGGCGCGTCCCCCGCCCCGGCCCCGCCGCGGCTCTGCCCCCCAGCAGCCGCCCCAGCCCCGCGGGCCGCCGCCACCCGCGCCCCCTGCCTGGGCTCAGGGCCCGAGGCCCCGCAGGAGCCCCGATGCCCCGCAGCACCCCGCGGGGCCAGGCCGCCTCCCCCCAGCCCCTCCGTGCTACCCCGGGCCCCCGCTGCGGGCCCTCCATGCCCCGAACCCGGCGCGGCCCGGCCTCCTCCCACAGGCCGGATCCCCCCCGCCAGGCCTCCCACTCCCCGCTCCCTCCCTAGGCCTCTCGGCCCCAGGGCAGGCGCCCCGTGAGCCAAGGCCCCGCTCCCGCCCGCAGGCCCCGGCCCCGGGACCCACCGCGCCCTCCCGCTCCGCTCCCCTCCCGCAGCGCCCCTGACCTCCACATGAATCCGCGGCCGCCCGCCCCAGCGCGCCTGCGCGCCGCGCCAAGACGCCCGCTCCTCATTGGCCGCGCGCCTCTCCGCGGCATTCTGGGATTTGTAGTTCCGGCGCTCCCTCCCCTCGCCGGGCGCCCTACGCCTCCCGGCCAGCCCCGCGGCGGCCCGCTCGCTGAGCAAGGCTGCTTGCCATTGGCTGCGGCTGCCCGCAGGGCCTCCTGGGAGCTGTAGTCCTGGCGGAGGGAGCGCCGCGGGGGCTGCAGCGGCCGCCCCGGGCTGGAGCGGGGCCTGCGAGCGCCCGCTCCTCGCTTGTCACGGGAGAAAGCGCGCCCGGAGCCGGCCCTTTCCCGGGGCAGCGGGTAAGCGGTGCGGAGGAGCGGGGGCCGTGCCCGGGAGGGACCCCAGCGGCCCGGCCCGGCCCGGCCCTGCTCCCGCGCCGGGCAGCCCCGGGCCCCGCAGTCCCCCGCCATGGGCCTCCTTCGGGCCGGCGCCGCCAGAGGGAAGCAGCGCTCTCCCACCGGCTCCAGGAATCCTGATTAAAAGGGAAGAGAGGGGAATGGAAAGAGAAGGACAGCCAGGGAGAGCCCAGAGGAGCCGCCTTCCCCCGAGGCAGCCCCGTCCTGGCCCCGCCGGGCCCCCTCCCGGCTGGGTGCGACACCGCGGGGCGCAGGGGACTTCGCTCCCCTCCACCCCCCCCCAGCCCACGTCCTCCCCGCCCCAGTCTCAGGACGAAAATGGTGCTGAGCCCCCTCCTGTAGGGCCCAGCAGATCCCAGGAGCAACCGGGGAGCATCGCATCCCCTCGGCGAGCTCGGAGGGGCCCTGTCCCCCCGCTCCGCTCCCGGTGGGGAAACTGAGGCACGGAGCTGCTCGGCACCCCCAGCGATGGAGGCTCCGGTGCCGCAGCCTCCCGGCTTCCTGTGCTGCCCTTCGAGTGGGGTGACGGACGGGGGCCCTAAAAGCGAGGGCAGGTCCCAGCCGATGTCCCCGATCCCCAGCTCTCATGGGCGTGCGCCTCCAACCCTGTGTGCACAGCCTGGAGCGGCCGCGCTGGAGCAGCTCCTGCCTGGGAAGGTCACCCCCTCCCGGGTTCCCTGTGACATCCCGGGGTCCCCTGGGTCCCCCGGCACAGCTGTGCAGACAGATGTGCTGTGGAAGCCCTGTCCTGTGTCTGGCGATGCTGCTTCCGAGGCCACAACAGCTCCTTTGTGCCTCGGCAGCGCTGGGAAGCGGACGCCGGAGAGGACCGGGATGAGGTGGAGGTGCTCAGCAGCGGCCGGACCTGCCAAGGACCCCCCTGGAGCCCAGCTGAAATGGGGGGTGCCCCTGGGAGCTGCGGCCCAGCCCTAAAAGCTGCCCTGATCCGGACCCGGCCCTCCTTGTGATCACAGTTGCCAAAACCCCGAGTCACCACAAACTGATTTGGGGGCCAGATCCTGGCAACCTGCAACTGCAGCAAATGGGAAGTGTAAAGCTGAATTTTGGGTGCTTCTGCACCCACCCTCGGCCACGTGCCTCCCTCCAGGGATAAACCCTGGGAGCATCTGCCTCCGCCTCCAGCCCAGCCGGCAGGATCAGCCCCCACGGCCCAACGCCATCCCAGTGCATCCCCCACCAGCCGCTGGGCTTTTCCCCAAGGATGGCTTTGTCCCGGGAGGCTTCTATCTACTTGCATCTAATCCAATAACAACCTCCTAATTGGTGACAAAGCCACGGCTATAAACACCGGGAGATTTATTCCCTTTTGACGTGAGATTCACGCAGGGCACAATTCAATCACTAAACTTGGGATTTATGGAGCCGGGGGCCGGGGCTTTGCACCCCCCTGCCCCACACTTTGCATTCCACAACAGCCGTTGTGGATGCGTTTGCTGCTGGTTTTGTTCAGCCCCTTCCCTTTTTCTTGCTTTGTAAAATAAGCGCTTCCCATTCATGCAAAAAAGGGAAAAAGGCTTGTGGGAATGGGGATTTTTTGGTCCTGGGCCCGGGTTTTAGGGTGGGAGCCCCAGGAGCCGCCGGCTTGGAGCCGGTGACACCCGCACGGCAAAACCAGAAGAAAATGGGTCCTTTGTGCGGGGAATATCTGGCGGGTGATTCAGCCGGGGCTGATGCCGGCGGTATGGGCTGACACACTGCTTGGTGGCACGGGGAGACCTGACGTCTCCCTGCCACCCGCCGAGACTGTCCCCGGCTTCGTGGGCTGGAGGACACGGCACAAAGCCTTGGTGGCTGGCAACTCGCCAGGCGCAGGATGGAGCTGAGAGGCTGAGCGGCCCCGAAGCAGCCAGGAGCATCCTGTGCTCCAGGGAACAAGGTGAAAGCGGCTGTGGAGGTGCACCCCAAAACAGCACGGGGCTGAGCCCCCGCTGGTGGGCGATGGATGTGAGCTGCGCCCCTCGCTTGAGTCTTTCGATGAGGCTGCTGCTGTCCACCGCATTTCGGGGGGACATTCCTCCATGGGGCAAAGAATCGGCGGCTTCAAGAAGCGGCTCATTGTCCTCGGGTGGCGTGGCCAGGGCTGAGCAGCCCAGCCCAGCTCAGGCCACCGCAGCACGGGAACAAAAAGCCTCCTCTTCTCCAGCCATCCGCAACCGGGCGTCCCCGGCCGGCACTGCCCCCGAAAAATTTATGGCATGAAGTTTGCAAACTGCGGAGAATCCAAGCACTCGGCGGCTGGTGACCCTGGGGATGTGGGGCTGTGAAGGCAGGCGTTGATCCGCAGGGATGCGGCGGCAGAGCCACCCGAGGGGAGAACGGCTTTTGGCAGAAATGAGGTTTCCCAACCCAAACCATGGGTTTGGCTCACACACGGTAGAGCAGGGCTGATGCTGCCGCCCCGTCCCCACCCTCCTGGCCCTGCCCGGGGGTCCCAGCCTGAGCCCCGGCAGCTCCAGCCCCGCGCCCGGCACGTAACCCAGTTAGTCTCAATAAACGTTTAAATTAAATTAGTTAAACTACATTAAGCCCCTGCGAGGACACGGTTCAGAGTGGAAACGGCCTTAATGTGATTTCAGCTGACTTCCCTGCCACGATTTGCAAGTCAGAGAAATCGAATTAAGGCTGTTTTCATTCTAAACTCTGTCCACACAGGCCCGTAATGCAGTTTAATTAATCTGCTTTAAAATTGAGCCTGTCTTTCATTCAGGCAAGTTCCCCTGACTCACCCTGGAGAAGTAAAAGCCTCCCAGGCAGGCAGGGGGGCTGGGCTGGGACCCCCGGGCAGGCGTGGGACTCGGCTGTGGGCTTGAGGATGGAAAATCCTGGAGGATTTAGAGAAACCCGGGATTATCCCTAATCCCATCAGAGAATAATCTGGGGTCGAGCTCCACGCAGCAGTGAGCAGCAGCCGCCCGTGCCGGGCTCCCCAACGCCCGGTGAGCCGGAGCATCCCAGCTCTCTGCTGCCCGCGGGCGCCGGGACCAGGGTTTCTCGGCTCTCCTCGATGGTTATCGCCGCTTAACAAAGTTTCCTCCTCGGTGGAAGCGAGCAGCCAGCTGAAAGCGGCTGCATTAAGCCCCGTGCAGCTCCCAGGAAGGCTGTAATGGCTGGTAATTGCCGGCCAGCAGCTCCGAGGAGGCTGGGGCTGGGCCAGCAAAGACCTTGGTCCCCCAAAACCCCCAGCCCCTTTATCTGCCCCGCATCCTCCAGCTGCTCCCCATCCCCTTCCTCTGGCTCCCACCAAATCTGAACAGTAAATGGGCTGCTCCGCTCCCCGGCACCAAACCCCAACCCCGGGGGATGCAGAGGCTGCCCCGCCATGCAGGTTCGCTCCCATCCTCCCTTCGCTCCCAACTCCCATTTTCTCCACGAAGGTAAAATGGCCCCTCCATAAAGGAGCTCCAATTAAAAGGGAGTTAATGACTTAATGAATCATAACGAAATCTGCTTGCATTAGCACATGAACCGCTGACCCTCTCTGGTTGTGGCTACCAGCTTCTTAATTGCATACCTTTTTATTTCCTTCCCAGCAAATTGGCTGCTCGTTAAGCAGGGGGGGCAGGGGGAGCAAGCAGGGCTTGGGGCGGGGGGTAAAGCCCAGCCTGGGGGGTGAGGAGCCCCCCTGCACCCCATCCCGCACCAGCACTGACCTGAAGCCTGAGCCCTGGCACAGCGAGGACCCACGCTGCCAGCCCCCGCTCCTTTCCCCCCGACGACGAGGCTTTGCAGTGCTGCAGGAAATTAAGATTTACATTAAATTAAGACTTAAATTAAGATTTTTGGGGTGCTAGGAAGTGTACAGGCCCTCAAATGAAGTTTGTGTGCTGCTGCAGCATCCCCAGAGCAGCCAGGTGGGCTAACGGGCTGGACTTGCCTCATTAACTGCTCATTAATTCCCCATCACACGGTGGGGAGCAGCTCCAGGGCTCCCCCCTCCCCACACCCCTCCTGTGCGCACCCAGGGGCGCGCAGGGCTGCTCGTACCCCGGGCCACAGGAGCATCCTCTAACGAGCACCTTCTCACCCCCCCGGCTTTGGGGGGCACGGGGGTCCCCACAGACACCAGGGTAGCACCCAGCGCGCCCTGGGCCCCAACATCCCCCCCCTCCCCTTTCTGGCGTGGCCACCACTTCCCTGGCTCGTTCATGGTTCCCCCAACACCAACCTGCTGCACCCACCCAAAAGCCCACCCATGGGTGCTCCATGGCCGGCTGCACCCACCCTGCTCCCCTCTGCCTGGGGGCTCCGACAGCATTTTCAGCTGAGCTGGTTTGGTACCGAACGGCCCCGCGGAACGGGAGGGCGAAGCTGTGGCGTGGCCCCGAGATGGGGGGGGGGGGGTTCACCCCGGGCTGGGGGAGGTTTTGGGGGCCTGGGGAGCCCTGGGACCCCCATGAGCCTGGTGGGAGCTGCTTTGCCGTGGGGACAGGGCGTTCCTGTGCCGCTTCTGGGAGGGCGGGAACAGCCCCCGGCTCACCTGCAGGAAAAAAAGAGCAGAACTGACAGTTTTGGGGGCAACCTGGCCAGGATTCGGGGGGGTGGGGGTGTGGGTCTCCGCTGTCAGGGTACCCACAGGGAGGAAAAACCCTCTTGGTGGGGGGCGGGGATGGGGCTGGTGCGTCCCAGGGGTCCCGGGCTGAGACCGCCGCGTCCCGCCAGCCCCATCGCTCTCCCAGCCTGGGGCCCCCCCCCCCCCCCGAGCCAAAAGCCCCCCAGGCGGCTGGGCTGGGCTCAGCGCATGCCACGTCCCGCGCCGGGACCAATCCTGCCCCCCCCGCAGCCCATCCGCCCCGGGGACAATGGCACTTCAGTCTGCCCCGCCGCCAGCGGCCGCCCGCACGGCCCGGCCCCCCCGCCCTTCCGCCCCCGGGGGGCTGCCGTGCCCCCCACCCCGCCGGGCTCAGCATCCCCCTCCTGCCGGCCGGGGGGCTGTTCCCGGGGGAACCAGGAGGGGGTCAGGGGAAGGCCTGGGATGTTTTAGTCTTCCTGTAATGTCCTTAATTGCTCATTTATTTAGTGCAATTAGTCCCAGGTGCTTGCTCTTGTCTGCGCGCCCCCGGCAGACGCCCCCCCAGCCCAGCCCGGCTATTCCGAGCCGCCGGAGCGATCGGCTCCCGGGGAAGGTTGCGGGATCCCCGCTCACCGCCGAGCGATGCCCGAGCGCGTCCCCGTCCCCTGCCCGTGACCTTGATGCTGGCACGGTGGCCCCGGTCCCGGCCCAGGTCAGCTCATCCCCAGCACCCCACTGTGCCCGTCAGGAGGGGTGGGGTGCACCCGGTGACTGCAGCCCCCCCCCTCCCCGGGGCAAAGCGGGACCAGCCAGAGCATCCTCACCCCAGCCAAAACCGCGCCGAGCCCCCGGAGCTGGGCCGGCACCGTGCTCGGCCAGCAGCAACGCCGGGTGCTCGGAGCCGTCCCTGGAGCAGCTCCCCGGAATAAAAAACCTCCCCCCCCCCCCCGCCACCCCCATCCCAGCGGAGGCAGGAACGCTGCCAGAGCCGGCGGCTGCCGGGGGGAAACAATCCGGCGCTTTGTGGAAGCTGCCGTGAAAAGAAACCGCCCCGAAACGGCGGCGGGGTCAGGCAGCCCCAGGCTGCCTTTTGTCCTGCAGGCAGAGCGCTGGGGGGGGGGACACAAAACCCACGGGGCCCCTTCGCTCCGAGTCAGGGCAGGAATCACCAGCGCTGGCGGCGAGAGCCGAGCAGGGGGCTGGCAGGCACCGGGGGGGCTGGCAGGCACCGGGGGGGTGGCCGGCACCGGGGGGCTGGCAGGCACCGGGGGGGTGGCCGGCACCGGGGGGGTGGCAGGCACCGGGGGGGTGGCCGGCACCGGGGGGGTGGCAGGCACCGGGGGGGTGGCCGGCATCGGGGGGGGTCACCCAGCCCCTGCTTTTGCCCACCGGCACAGCCTGCCCCACCGCTGGCCTTGGCAGCCGCTGCAGCCCCCAGCCGAGCACCCCCCGCCCCCCGCCCTTCCCTTTAACTCCTCGGGCTGCTAAAAGGCCGCCGGCTTTCTCTGCCAAATGCATCCCCATCGCTCCCCAGGTATTACTTCCCCCATGGCTCTCTCCCAGCGTTTTCATTCCCTGGCACCGTTAACAACCGGGAGCTCTCAGGGATTAAACCTTTTTGCTGCCTATTTCTCCATACACCCAAATTTCAATGCACTTTAAGTGTCTGCCAATTGATTCCCTAAATTCCCCGCTGACACTCCTAATGTTTGCTTCACCGATACTGGGAAAGAGGCAGCTCGGGGGCCGGGGGAATCCACCCTTAACTCAGCTGCGCTCGGCCAGATCACAGAGCATCGGGGAAACGATGCTGAGAAAGCCGGTTCTTTGTGGGCCGGGGGCTGGCCGGGGCAGGGGGGGTCTCTGGGGGCAGCCCCGGGGCTGAGCCCAGCGGCCGGGCTCCCAGACCCTGCAGCAAAGTTCACGTGGCCGAAAGCCGCGGCCAAAACATCCCCAAAGCCAGGAGGGCAAAGGCACGGCCTGATCCTGCCCCGCGGGGAATCTGCTGAGCCCAGATGGACCTGGGGGGCTCCAGGGAAGGCATCCCCCCCCCACACCAGTTCCTGCCTCCCCTCGACGCTCTCATCCACGGGATAACTCCCTGCTGTCCCCAATTCTGGCCGTGCATGACAAGGCCCCGTCCTGCCCCGTCCCCCCTTGGCTTTGCGATGGGCAGAGCAGCGAAGCCGCCCCAGGCGAGGCGGGGGTGCCCCAGCCCCCCCGGCATCCCTGCCCCACGCGATCCGGGGAAGCCTCGGCAGCAGCGAGCAGAAATAATGAATCCGACCACGAAACGGAGATGAAAAAACACTTCAGCTAATGGCTGCCCATGGAGGAGGCTTTGAAGTTTATTGGAGCCAGACCTTGGGGGCTGCGTGGGTCCCAGGGCGGGAGCGGGGGGGGCTCAGCCCCCGGGGAAAGCCCGGATTCATCCGCTCCTCCGGAGACACCGGCTGAACATCAGGTCCCCGCTGGGGTCAGCCCTCGCCACCCGGGCATGGGGAGGTTGTGGCTGCAGGGACGCGCTGGGGACGCGCTGCCTGCGTGCACCCGTGAGGGATGGGAGCCAGGTCCCCCGGGCTGGGGGCTCAGCCTGGCGCTGGGGGAGCCCC
>JAKFQP010000950.1:0-18531 GCA_023375905.1 Nycticorax nycticorax
GGACAAACTACTTTAACACTTGGGGAAACCCTGCTGGATGCACTGCCTTCTCCTAGCGTGATAACATTGCATTTTGGGTGGGGTTGGGTTGGGAAAGATGGGCAAAACAACAACTTCATAGGGCCAGCTGTGTCAGGACAAGGGGTGATGGTTTTAAACTAAAACAGGGTAGGTTTAGACTAGATATAAGGAAGAAATTCTTTCCAATGAGGGTGGTGAAACACTGGAACAGGTTGCCCCGAGCGGTAGTGGAGGCCCCATCCCTGGAAACATTCAAGGCCAGGTTGGATGGGGCTCTGAGCAACCTGATCTAGTTAAAGGTGTCCTTGCTTGTTGCAGGGGGCTTGGACTAGATGACCTCTAGGGGTCCCTTCCAACCCAACACATTCTATGATTCTATGATTCTATTATTTGATTGATTGATTGATTAAAAAGAGCCAGTTAAGGCTGGCTGAGGGCCTTTCCTAACTTCCCGTTGCATGTCCTTTCCCTCCTTTGTTCAACGGAACTGATGACGGTGCACCATCTCATCTCCAAAGCCTCGCTGGCCTTGCTCACATCAGCCAGTGCGGCCATGAGTCCCCGCACCTCGGGAGCGGGACAGGCTTGGGGACCCCTCTGGCCTTCCTCTTTGTGTCTGTGGCAAGGGCAGGAGGTTTAAGAAGCAGCTGCCAAGGGAAAGGGCAGCTTTACCATTCCCCGGGAGGGAGGCAACACAGCTCTTCAGCACAGCCTCGACTCATCTCATCTCCCCTCGGGGCTGCCAGGACCTATGGCAGCTGGAAGGCCCTTTCCATTATTCCATGATGGGCTGGGGACATGGGGATGTGCTGGGACAGGGAGATGGGTTGGGGACTGGGAGATGGGTGTCAGAGCCAGCACAACAGCAGGCGGGCTGGGGCATCTCACTCCCTGCAGATGTGTGCTGGTCCTGGACATGCACAGCCATGGGACACGCCCCCCCAGCACACATGGACACCCAACCATGAGACACGACATCAGGGGACATGGAGTTGTGTCCTGGTTTCTGCTTTGACAGGGTTAATTCTCTTCCTAGTGGCTGGTATGGTGCTGCGTTTTGGATTTCGCACTAGAAGAATGTTGACAACACAAAGGTGTTTTAGGTGTTGCTGGGTAGTGCTTAGACTGGCCAAGGACTTCTCAGCTCTCAGCTCTGCCAGGTGCATGAGAAGCAGGGAGGGGACACAGCTGGGACAGCCGACCCCAACTGACTAAAGGGCTATTCCATACCATATGACGTCATGCTCAGTATATAAGCTGGGGGAAGAAGAAGGAATGGGGGGACATTGGGAGTGATGACATTTGTCTTCCCAAGTCACCGTTACGCATGATGGAGCCCTGCTTTCCTGGAGATGGCTGAGTACCCGCCTGCCCATGGGAAGTGGTGAATGAATTCCTCGCTTTGCTTTGCTTGTGTGCGCGGCTTTTGCTTTCCCTATTAAACTGTCTTTATCTCAACCCACGAGTTTTCTTCACTTTTATTCCTCTGATTCTCTCCTCCGTCCCATTGTGGGGGGAGCGAGTGAGCGGCTGCGTGGTGCTGAGTTACCAGCCAGGGTTAAACCACGACAACTCCAGTATGCCCCTGCTCTGAATCAAGGCCTTTGCACACACAAATTTTGGGTGCTTGGTAGCAGATTTTCCTCTTGCAAGTCTGCTCTCAACCCACATGTTCCATTGTTGAAGTACTGACACCCAGGAACGCACCAATGCCCTCAGTTGGTACACAGACAGGAGTAGCTGGACCTGTGTGTGCAACCTCTTCGTTCCACATCAAGGGACTAACAGCTGAGGCCTGTTGGGCCAGCTCAGATGATTGGGGTGCTGTGATGGGTAGGTACAGGTTGATCAGGAGGCCAGAAAGGTTAAGAGGGGATTTCCCTCAGTGTGAAGGAGCTGCTTAGATGTGTGGAGCTCCTCTCTGGAATGAACAAGTTGCTGAGCTCTTGTGGGTGAAGGTCAGAGGTAAAGGTAAGGGTGGTAGGGGCTGTGAGAGACAAAGAACCCATTGAAGTCCCCTTGTGGACTTTAGTCACCCTGGCATTCACTGGAAAGGGACCAAAACAGCGTACAAATAGTCCTGGAGGTTTCTGGAGGGTCTTGGGACACAGATTGTGACACAGGTCTTTATAGCACAGCTGCCAGATTGGGCAACAATAGTGATGTTCATCTGCATCTGTTACACTCGAAGAAGGAAGAGCTGGGCGTGGATATGAAAGCCAGTGGCAGCCTTGGCTGTCATGAGCATGGAATAGTGGGCTCTCACCTCCTGAGGGGAAGGAGAATAGAAGGGTGCAGATGCTAAACCTCAGAGGAGCAGACATTGGCCTGGTCTTGCAACTTCTAGTTGAGGGGGGTGTCCATGTGAGCAGCACAGAAGGGCAGCAGAGCTCCATACAGTTGGTCTTCGAGGACAGTGTCTTTCAAGTACAAGACTCTGCATAGCAATAGTCAGGAAAAGAAGCAGAGCTATAAGGAAGAAGCTTGGGGAATCAGGAAACTCATGCGGAAGCTCCAAAGAAAAAAGAAAGCACACAAGAGGTGGATGCCAGCATTAAAACAAAAGATAAATACAGAAATATTTTTCTGTTGAGAAAAGCCAAAACTCCTGTAGAGCTGACACTTGAGAGGGAGTTCAAGGGCACAATGATGACCTGTAACTACTTCAGGAGGAGTTAAAGACGAAATGAAGATAACGTGTGCACACTGATGAAATTGCTATGTGTAGGTGTATGTAGGTGTGAGGAGATCTCAGTCTTTGTCTTCCCCGTCAAGGTCTCCCAGTTCCCTGTGCCTATGATACAGAACCCCAGATTCAGCAGTGGATGGAAATCTTACTTGGGTAAGGTCAACCCTTAGTACTACATTCCAATGGAACCCATATTGGCAATACACAGCATGATACCCAGTTCACAAGTCCATCTCTGAAGCGATTCAGATGAAGGGTGGTCTTGCACCCTTTGTGTCCAAAGATGGCCTGGACATTGCTGGTTTCCCTCTCCAGAGAGTGGCAGAGGCTGGATCCCCTTCTCAGGACAGACTCCTTGCCAGGAAGCCACAGCCATGGGGGTAGCTCACCTGGTTCTTACCAGCACTTGACTCACCATCCATTTTGGTGTAGTTGGTACATTTCTGTGACTGCTCTTTCTTCAGAGAAGATAATAAAAAGCAACCTCTGCAGTCCTGTGGACTGATAAGGGGTTGGTTTACCAAAGTAACACCCAGCTTGATCCCTATCCACTGCTGCTTCTTCTTCTCCAGAGTCCTCAGTGTTCTGCCTCAAATCACAAAGGCCTGGGAGAACTCACTGGTGGTAACTGAGGCATAGAGGCCATAGATCGATCTACACATCTTCTTAATGCAGCAGTGGCCCCACATTCTCGTTCTTTCTTCTTGAACTGTTCCTGATGAAGCAACAGCTCGTCTTGGTTCCCCTTGCATTCCCTCTCCAGCTTCAGTTGAGTTTTTTCTAAGGATCATTGCTGTGCTTGCAGGATGCTGTCCTTGAAAACAAGATGTTTCCAGGCATATGGTGAAAATGATTGGTCTGTTCCTTGGCTGTATCACCATGGCTACAAGTACAGACCCCACTGTGATGTGCTTTGTGTTCATGCAATGCCTGCAGCTGTTGGGTAGAGGAGGGACAGACCTTGCCCCTCTGATGGCATCTGATGACTGATGCCTCTGACTGATGGACACAGTCAATGGCACAACAGGCACCCAATCACACTCCCTGCAATGACATCTGGGGTGTCTGTCACACACATGGCCTGAACTGCTTTCCTGTAGGTCCTCTGCTGTTCCTGCAAGCCTGGGCATCTCATGTAGCTCCCTGGGCCTGGGTGTGAACAGGAAATGGAGCAGATACCCTGAATTCTGTAGGTCGGTGTGGGGATGAACGTGAGGCAACTGGCAATGTGGTCAGTGCAAATATAGTAAATCCAGTGGAAGGAGAAGAAAGAGACTGAGCTCTCCCTCTGGCACCTGACTGCAACTGTTCAGGTGAACAACTCTACGAGCTGCCCTGACCAGCATGAGTTCAGCTGCCCTTCATTTGGACACCAGCTGTCATTGCATTTGGCCAAAGGGAATTCTCAACAGCCTCCAAGAGGATGCCCCCAGGTGCTGCCCTATTGCTGTGAACTGCTCCATTTCAGTTTCCAGCTCCCTGCACGTGTCCTTGACCACCTCTGGCACCTCAGATGTCACCAGACATTTGTATCTCTCTCCTAGCATCCCTCTCCAGTGATGAGGGTGAGGGATGAGACAAGGAGGTCACATGCAGGTGCCTATATGTGCACAGTCTAGGTGTCCAGTCTATGGATGGAACAAGGACCAGTGATTCTAATGCCAAACTTTTTTGCTCATAGGAGAAAGTACAGTGCTGGCAAGAAGTGTCTCTCCCCAGGTGAGGGAGGGAACATGAGGGATGACTTCAGCCTGTTTGACATCAGGTTCCCCTGGAGCCCCAGGGACACCTGGAGGGAGCCCCGAAGGGGCAGAGCAAGTGCTGCCTTGGGCTGGTCCTCTGCTGCTGAGCTGGGCTGGGCTCCGGGGATGGAGGGAGCTCATGGCAAGTGGGCAGCGCTGCAGAGAGACAGCTCTGCCCAGGAGCAGCTCCTCTGCAAAGCACAGCAGGGCTGAGGGCACTGCCTGCAGGCACTGAGGGGAGAGGAGCAACACAGACAGAGGTTAAAGGCAGCCTGGAGTGGGAGGATGCTGAGAGCTTATGGAGAGAAATCTTGACAGAGAGTAAGTCTCTGGCTGCAGGGCATTGCATCTACAGGTCTTGGTGGGATCTCTTAAAGCTGGCAAATTGCACAGCCTATGTGATAGGTAAGTACAAACCTCAGACTTTCTCTGATGCAGAGGAGGAGGATGTGCTGCAGAGCAGGGACTCCCTGCTGCACCATCAGAAGGACAGGGCATGGCGGCTGCCTTCTCCCAGGGAGGGCTGCAGGGTGTGAAGGTGGGTGTGCAGGCAGGGTGCCCAGGGCTGTCCTTCCCAGCAGGGTCCCTGCACCCCAGGGGGCTGTGTGCTGGGGCAGGGACTCTGCTGCCTGCCAGGGTCAGCACTCAGCCTGCTCGAGGAGCTCCCCAGGGTTCTGTGGGGAGAAGCTGTGGGTGGAAGGAGTGACCCCATCAAGGCAGGGTTCTTCTGCTGCTGAGAGGGTGCTGTGTGGATCAGGGCTGTTCACAACTCCACATCACCCCCAGGACATTCCCAAGGGGATGTCTGGAGGAGAAGATTAAGGCAGGGATTACAATAAAGAAGAGGAGCTTCTTGAGGTTGTTGTTCCAGCGAGATGGAGGAGATGCAAGAAAAAGTTTAATGGAAAAGGAGCCTTCAGGTTTTAACAAGTCACCGAGGCTCCTAAATTGCAAATCTGAGTTATCAGTATGCCTGCCAAAAACCTTGTAACGTGCCTTCAGCCTCTCCTCTGTTTGTGGCCAGCACCAACATCAAATCTGCTGGACCTGTCAGCGTTCTTCTGAATTATCCTTTTCCACTGCAGACAGGATCACACACCCAGGCAGTGCCCTGCAAACAGGCAGGTTTCTGTAGGGCCAGGGTGAGTGCACAGAGGTTGGGATGGGGTCTGTGAGCACTGACAGGGAAAACACATGGGACAGGGAAACACCTCCCAGGGTGAGAATCTCCAGGCAGCAGCAGTATGAACAGGGAATGAGAAGAATCCAAAACCAGAAATGTTGTGGGATGGAGAACTCAGAAAACTCCTTGCCATCCCCTTCAATGCCCAGCCCTTCCTCTGAGCGAGCCCCCCGGCCTCCTCTCCCAGCCAGCAAAGCCTCTGCCCTCAGGGCTGGGGGCTCCAAGGCGGGAACCAGCTCCTCTGCAGCCAGAGCTCCAGCAGAGCCGTGGGGCAGCTCTCCAGCCCCGTGGCCATGTCCCTCTGCAGAGCCCAGGGGCTGAGAGCAGCTGCCCAGCCATGGTGGTGCCTGGGAGGTGGGGTGCAGAGCTGAGGAAGGGTAATGGTGCCTGAGAGCCTGCCTGCCTCTGCCATGGCTTCTCTAGGCCAGACCCTCACTGGGTATTTCTTGTGTCTCCACTGGTCTGTGTCATTTTTATTGTTATTTCATTCTTGCTGCCAGGCTCTCTGGGGAGGTGAAGTTTCTCATGGAGAAAATGCTTTTGGGCTTGTGAATTCAGCCATGTGTGTCCTTGGCTAAAAGTAGGCTTTTTAGACCGTGAGAAAGGGTGAGACATTTAGCTCTCTGCACTGGATCCTTCTGTTCTCAGTCATGTCTGGTTGTTTTTCAGGATAACACATGACTGTCGTCACCCTTGATCTCATGAAGAACAAGCCAGTTACAGATCAAAAAGTCAGAGGGACAGACCAGCTGCCCTCACCCTGAATGAAGCTACAGGCAATCCTTTTGCCTTGATGGACTTGCTTTGTGCTCCCTGAGAGCATCAGAAATGCTGGGGGTTTCTGACATCCAAGAAAACTCTGCATGTAAGATGAGGGGAGCTTTAAAGTCCCCAAATTTCTCAAATTGCCTTCTGCTGTCCCCTTCCTTAACACGGAGAGTCAATATGCTGACAAACCGTTCTGTGATAAGAGCGGTTTAATCTGAAAAGGGAAACACAAGGACTGCCCACTCTCCCCACCGTTCCCATGAGTTCACTGCTGCAGAGCAGGGCTCAGCAGCCAGCGGGCAGAGGCTGTGCTCCTTAGAGCACACTTGGCCAGCACAAGCAAGGGCTACAGCCACAGAGATGAAGGAAGGTCTCCTGGAAAAGGAAAAGGGTGTATGAAACAGCGGGAGGTTGTATGATAAATTCTTTAGATTTTCCTCAGAGATGTCTCCCCTAAAATATCACTGTCTTTTTCTCCTCGAGAAGTGCCCAATTCCCAGAAGCAGCAGATGTCCAACATCAGCTCCATCACACAGTTCCTCCTCCTGGCATTCGCAGACACACAGGAGCTGCAGCTCTTGCACTTCTGGCTCTTCCTGGGCATCTACCTGGCTGCCCTCCTGGGAAACGGCCTCATCATCACTGTCATAGCCTGTGACCACCACCTCCACACCCCCATGTACTTCTTCCTCCTCAACCTCTCCATTGTCGACCTGGGATCCATCTCCACCACTGTCCCCAAATCAGTGGCCAATTCCCTCTGGGACATTAGGGACATCTGTTACTCAGGATGTGCTGCTCAAGTCTTCTCCTGGAGAAGCTGGCGGCTCATGGCCTAGATGGATATACTCTTCGCTGGGTTAAAAACTGGCTGGGTGGCCGAGCCCAGAGAGTCGTGGTGAATGGAACTAAGTCCAGTTGGCGGCCGGTCACAACCGGTGTCCCCCAGGGCTCAGTCTGGGGCCAGTCTTGTTTAATATCTTTATCAATGACCTGGATGAGGGGATTGAGTGTGCCCTCAGCAAATTTGCAGACGACACCAAACTGGGTGGTAGTGTTGATCTTCTGGTGGGGAGGAGGGCAGAGGCACCTGGCCAGGCTGGATCCATGGGCCCAGCCCAACTGGGTGAGGGTCAACAAGGCCAAGTGCCGGGTCCTGCACTTTGGTCACAACAACCCCGTGCAGCGCTACAGGCTTGGGGAAGAGTGGCTGGAAAGCTGCCTGGCGGAAAAAGACCTGGGGGTACTGGTTGACAGCCGGCTGAATATGAGCCAGCAGTGTGCCCAGGTGGCCAAGAAGGCCAATGGCATCCTGGCCTGTATCAGGAATAGTGTGACCAGCAGGACAAGGGAAGTCATCGTGCCCCTGTACTCGGTGCTGGTGAGGCCGCACCTCGAATACTGTGTTCAGTTTTGGGCCCCTCACTACAAGAAGGATGTTGCATTGCTGGAACATGTCCAGAGGAGAGCAACCAAGCTGGTGAGGGGTCTGGAGCACAAGTCATATGAGGAACGGCTGAGGGA
The DNA here is from genome assembly GCA_023375905.1 of Nycticorax nycticorax. Classification (NCBI taxonomy): domain Eukaryota; kingdom Metazoa; phylum Chordata; class Aves; order Pelecaniformes; family Ardeidae; genus Nycticorax; species Nycticorax nycticorax. Next base: position 7,928 of record JAKFQP010000950.1, read on the forward strand.
ACTGGGGTTGTTCAGCCTGGAGAAGAGGAGGCTGAGGGGAGACCTGATCGCCCTCTACAGCTACCTGAAAGGAGGCTGTAGTGAGGTGGGGGTCGGCCTCTTCTCTCTGGTAACAGATGATAGGACGAGGGGGAATGGTTTGAAGCTGCGCCAGGGCAGGTTTAGGTTAGATATTAGGAAAAACTTCTTCACTGAAAGGGTTGTCAGGCTCTGGAATGGGCTGCCCAGGGAGGTGGTAGAGTCCCCTTCCTTGGAGGTATTTAAAAGAAGGATAGATGAGGTGCTTAGGGATATGGTTTAGTGGTGGGATGGCAGGGTTAGGTTAACGGTTGGACTCGATGATCTTAAAGGTCTTTTCCAACCAAAGCGATTCTATGATTCTATGATTTATTTTTCTGTGCTACAGCAGAGTTTTCTCTCCTCACCATCATGGCCTATGACTGCTACGTTGCCATCTGCAAACCCCTGCACTACGGGACCCTCCTGGGCAGCAGAGCTTGTGTCCACATGGCAGCAGCTGCCTGGGGCAGTGGCTTTCTCCATGCTGTGTTGCACATGGCCAATACATTTTCCATTCGCCTCTGCCAAGGCAATGCTGTGGACCAGTTCTTCTGTGAAATCCCCCACATCCTCAAGCTCTCCTGCTCACACGCCTACCTCAGGGAAGCTGGGCTTCTTGTGGTCAGTGTCTGTTTAGCACTTGGGTGTTTCATTTTCATTGTGGTGTCCTATGTGCAGATCTTCAGGGCCGTGCTGAGGATCCCCTCTCAGCAGGGATGGCACAAAGCCTTTTCCATGTGCCTCCCTCACCTGGCTGTGGTCTCCCTGTTTATCATCACTGGCACATTTGCCTACATGAAGCCCCCCTCAATCTCTTCTCCTTTGCTGGACTTTGTGGTTGCAGTCCTGTATTCAGTGGTGCCTCCAGCAGTGAACCCCCTCATCTACAGCATGAGGAACCAGGAGCTCCAGGATGCTGTGTGGAAACTGATAACTAGGTGTATTTTTTAAGCAATAAAATTCTGCATAGCAGCTATAACGTAACTCATTGCAGGCCATGCCTGTCTTCTGAATTTCTTTTTTTTTTGTGTGGTGGTGGTTTTTTACTTGTGATAATGTTTTCATCTGCTTTCTAATTCACCATCTGTTTTGCTTTCCTGACTGAGTGGCTGTGTAAATGAGGCGCCCTGGTCTCTCTGTGTTTAAACAAAATAAAGGTTCTTTCAGCAACTTTTTTTTTTTTCATGAGATATTTCCTCCAATGCCTTTTTGGAGCTGCATGGCAGTTTCTGTGTGCATGGATGGAAGGGAAAATAGTCCCAACATGGCAAAACTGCCAGGGAGCACCAGCGCTTTGCCTTCCAGGGCCTCTTGTCTACCAGGGTCTCTTTCCACTTCCACAATCTCTTTCTGAGCACTTGCTTGAATAGTAGTCTGGCAGCTTAGTTACAGTCCCGCTGCATGTAAGTCCTCTGACCACAGGCAGGGACAGGTACTGGGAAATGCTGTGACAAAGCTACATAAGAGCATTTCCATAAAGAAAGGGTGATCTCCTCAGGGCAATGCTTGGAGGCTTAGGTCTTCTCTCAAGAACATGCCCAGGAAGCGGCCCGCAGATGAAAACACAAGTATCCAGATATACAGTGTGAGTGTGCAGGGTTGGGGAATGCAGCACTGTCTTCACACAGCCAGGCCTCCTGCGAGAGACCTGAAGAACCAGCAGAGCAGGGTCTGGTCTGTGCCCGTGTTTGCTGGACACCCTGGGGAAGCTGCCCCAGGCCAATCATCCTGCACTGCCCCTCACCACCATGATTTCCACCACTGGCCCCTCAGCCCAGCCTGGAGTGGCTCTTTGTCCCTCCATGGAAGGACACTGAATGAGTAGGTCAGAAGTCCACGTTTGCATTTTACAGTTGAGATGTAAGCATCACATCACGTACATGAGGTGAGGGGAACCCGGGGGAGCACAAACGCCACCATGGGGTTCCATGAAGGCCTGTGGGACAGAGAGTTCCTTGAGGTCACTTGATGTTGGGAGTAACATCCCATGGATCTCTGCCTGAATGCAGCACTGGGATGTGCTTCCTTGAACTGAGGTCCCTTTCTCCAGACCTCATGATGCGGGGCATCTCAGATGAATGCAGAGCAGGGTGACGCACCACAGGGCTGAGGTGCCTCCCAGACTCTGGGAAAGGCAGCAGGAGGCCAGAGAGACACGCCGACTCCTGCGGTGCACTGCCTCTGTGTCTCCAAGGGAAGGACTCCAGTCTCCTAACACCCCTGTGTGTATGAGGAGTTCACGAGGCCAGCTCAGATGTGGACACCTGACAGAACCCCGACATTTGTCTGTGTCAGTCCAGGAGAAAACCCTTCTGGCCCAGTGAGTTTCATCTCAGCTGCCTCGGATGGTCTCATTGAAAGTGCTACTGTCTGCTACATCACCCTTGCCCATGATTCTGGATTGTGCTCTCAATAGGGTCAGAGCAATCAGAGAATTTCTGGGGTCCTTGGAAAAGAAGGATGTCAATCCCATCTTCAAGAATAGCAGGAATGAGAACTGGGAGAATTACAGGCTGGTCGGCCTACATCCGTGCCTGGGGAGGGGATGGGACATGTCCTCCTGCAGCCATTTCCAGGCACCTGAAGGACAACAAAGGGATTGCTGAACCACAATGGGCAGGGGGAAGAAAGGCATGCTGTGTACATGGAATTTGGCAAGGCCTTTGACATGGTCTGCCATGCTGTCCTTATCACCAGATTAGTGCTGTCTGGGCTGAAAAAGTGGACGTTGGGTGAGAAGTTGGCTGGGCGATCAGGCCCAAATGTCATCAGTGGTCCAAAGTCCTCTGAGCGAGCAGCTAACAGTGGCAGCCCTCAGTGGCCAGCACTTGGGCCATCCCCGTGGAACATCTTGATCATCCCCCTGTAGGGTGTGCTGGAGTGCACTTCCAGCTCCTTTGTGGATAATGCAAAGCTGGAAGGAGGCCTTGAACAGCGTCATCTGGTCCAGCCTGCCTTGAGCAGGAGAGTGAGGCAAGGTGATGTTCAGGGCTCTCTTCACACCTGAGTTATTCTGTGATTCAGTGAATCTTTACCTTGGAGAGGTTTCTGAAGACAGAATGGGTGGTGGAAATAGAAAAAACAATTTTTAAAAAGGGAGAAGAGATATAAAATATGTCAACAGAAATGCAGAAGTTCCTGTGAAGACTGTTTCTCCACTCAAATCGTTAGTAGGAAATATTTTTGATAAATTTGATAAAACAAGCATACTTTTCTCTTGTGAGGTCCTGGGCCATAAGGAGTAGGATGGATAGGTATGGTATGATGAGGTCAGTTGTGTCTCAGAAACTCCCAATCCAGTAGGAAGCAGATGGCTGTGAAGGGGCCTGTGCAGTCAGTTCTGTCTCTGGAGGTGATAGGCTATCTCTCTTCATCTCTGGCACTAGTTTGGCTTCCTTTGTACCCTCATCTGGTGCTTCTCAGCTTGTCACCATGGGAATTCCAACCCTGGTCAGCAATTACATTAAGCTAGCAGGTCCTCCTATTGCCATAGTGTCATGCAATTCCTCATGCTTTTACCTTGTCAGAGGCATGACAAATCTGCTGGGCCATCTGTATGAAGACATTAAACGCTGTCAAAAACGAGCTTCACTCCAGGGGCACCTGGAGAAATTCTGGAAAGTTGTCAATAGAAGCCTCACGATGTTTTAGGAGGAGAAGAGTCAAGTGCTTTTTGGCAGGGAACAATAACCCCAAGCATGAGGTCAGGCTGGGACCTGAATTGCTCAGGAGTGACCCTGAGGAGAAGGGCCTGGGCGATCCAAGGGATGGCACATGGGTGAGTGGCACATGCTCAGAGTTACTAAGGCCAGCTGATCAGGGCTTCATTAGTGGGAGCATGACCACCCAAACAAGAAAGTAATCACCGCTGTTGACTCAGCAATGGTGTGGCCACATCTGGACTAGTGTGTCTGTGTGGGGGGCTCCCCAGTCTGGACGAATGGGGAGGAACTGGAGAGGTTATAGAGGACCTCAGCCAGTATGGGGTTTGGGGCCTGTGTGGAGAAGCTGATGGACCTGGACTGCTTTAGCCTGCTGATGTGGAGGCTCAGGTATCTATAGTAGTAGCATAAAACTGTCTAAAGTGTAGTCTCAGAGATGATGGATCTGTTCTTGACAGTGGGAAGAGAGGGACACATCCCCTAAATGAAGCTCAGAAGGTTCAGACATGAATTGACAAATAAGAAGTTTCACTCAGAGGGTATCCTTGTGGAGCAAGAGGATACCCAAAGGGAGTCTGCATCAGACCATGGCTTTGTCTTTCCAGGAACAGCCAGCGATGTCTAGAGAGAGATCAGGGAAGGTCTAGAAATGTCAGGGTGAGAGCTGGTGGTAAAGCAAGATGGGTGTCTACAGCCTGAAAGGAAAGATCTGCAGGCATGGGACAGTGTGGAACAGCCTGCAGTTAAGATGGCCAAAGACTCTGACAAGGCTGAAAGGCCAAACAAGACCAAGGCCATTGTCCCCTTGGCTAGGACACTTGCATCTGCCACTGAGGCCTACCATGAGAAACTGGTTTCCTCCTCAGCCCTTCTTGGGGAGGCCAGGAGGGGTCAGAGAATTTTCCTACACTTGGCATTGCTCACCCTCACACCCCACTGCCCCAGAAAGAGCCCTGAGCCATGCAGGAGGGACAGGATCTGCCTTCCCAAGGCCTGGGGGGGGGTAAGGGCTTGGCCTTTCTGATTTATTAAACAAAGCAAGGGTTTTCTCACCATTACAGCCACTTGCACAGTGCCTTTACCTGTCTGCAATCATGGCCTCCAATTATCCGCTCTAACAAGTCCCTGGGGAGGCTTTGTCAGTAACAACCCTCAGTGGGGCCCATTAATACTTCAAGGTACTTTGAGTTTGGCTTCTGGCTTCTTGAGCAGTTTTTTTCAACCTTCTCTCAGTATCTGAGCTTCATGGACTCAGCACCAAATACACCCTGGGGCTTATTAAAATACAGAAAGCCAGAATGAGCCATGTCCTTTCCTTTAATTTTCTTCAAGGCTTCAAGCCTTGTACAGCTAATGAGAGACATTTCATAGCGCAGTTCAAGAGGTGGATTTCAATTAGAATTAATAAAGAAGGGGTTTTCTTTGTAAAGGGCATTTTCCATTATTTTTCAATCTACCAAAGAAGTGACTGAAGCACTCCCCAGTTGGCATTGATGCAGAGAGTTTCTTAAGGAGGTTTCAACCAGTAGGACAAACTGTCCCTTGAGGTCTGACACTATGGACAACTTTGCTCTTCACCTCCCCAGCCTCACCGCTTCTGTTCTTGGTCACCTGGGAAGGAATGATCGGAATGAATGAATCACTCTTCCTTGCATCAGACGTCTCCACTGAAGTCTGCAGCTGGACGCTACAGCTCCATTGCACCATCTCCCCCCTGCTCTCCTTAGAGAACTGAATGCACACAGGCACAACGGAGTTTTTCCTATTTATCAGGAAATGAAATCAAAGCATGATCAGTTTTCATAAACAATAACACAGACTCCTCAGCCCTATGCTAAGTACAAGCTGCCTCTAATGAGGTCACCTTTCTGCAAGAGATAATCTTAGGAGAAATTTTTTAAATAGGTACATAAAAAAAGAGAGAGATAAACATAATTAAAGAGTTGGCTAAGGAGACAATTAGACTGCTGAAAGACAGGAAAGCTTTTAACTGCCTGAAGCTCAGAGCGGCAGCTGGCAAGCTGAGAGGAATCTGAAGGAACAAGTCATAGAATCATAGAGTTATAGAATATCTCAAATTGGTGCAACAGGACTTCACTTTGTGATCCCATGTTGACTGTGCCTGATGGTTACATTGTCTTTTACGTGCCTTCCAGTAGCACCCAGAATCACAGAATCATGGAATATCTCAAGTGGGAAGGGACTCATCAGGATCATTGAGTCCAACTCCCTGCTCCTCACGGGACTCCCTACCACTAAACCATATGACTGAGAGTGTCCTCCAGACACTCCCTGAACTCTGACAGGCTTGGTGCCATGACCACTTCCCTGGGGAGCCTGTTCCAGTGACCGACCACCCTCTCAGTGAAGAAATTTATCCCAATTTCCAATCTGAGCTTCCCCTGATGCAGCTTCATCCCATTCCCTTGTGTCCTGTCTCAGGTCAGGAGAGAGAGGTGATCAGCAACTCCCCCTCCGCTGCCCCCCTTGAGGAAGGTGTAGACTGCGATGGGGTCTCCCCTCAGCCTTCTCTTGCCCAAGGTGAACAATCCAAGTGACCTCAGTTGCTCCTCATCAGTCTTGCCCTCAAGACCCTTCACCATCTTGGTCACCCTCCATTGGACACACTCTCATAGTTTGATGTCCTTCTTTTATTGAGGCGCCTCAAACTGCACAAAGGGCTTGAGGTTGGGCCACACCCATGCAGTGCAGAGTGGGACAATTGCCCCCCTCAACTGGCTCGCGGTGCAGTGCTTGATGCACCCCAGGACACGGTTGGCCCTTTGGGCTGCCTGGGCTCACTGTTGACTCCTATTCAGCTGGCTGTCATCCCAAACCACCACATCTCTTTCCACGGGGCTGCTCTCCAGGCTCTCCTCCCCCAGTTTGTGCATATGGCCAGGATTACTCTGTCCCGGACTCCTGTGCTCATGTAGGTGTGACATCAGAAACACATGCACAAGCCAGCTGCATGCTTGTGCTCTAAGAACTACAGCGCTGTAAGTGACATCACAACCAGCTGCACAAGCCAGGGGCCTACTCCTGCCCTATTAGCTACTCAGGCATATATGACATCATAAACACCTGCAAAAGCCACCTGATGCGCCTGCCATAAGTGCTACAGATCTACCAGTGACATCCCAAACAGGTTGTCCTGGTTTTGGCTGAGATAGAGTTAATTTTCTTCCTAGCAACTGGCACAGTGCTGTGGTTTGGATTTAGGATGATAAGAATGTTGATAACACCCTGATGGTTCAGTTGTTGCTGAGCAGGGCTTACACCAGCCAAGGGCTTTTCAGCTTCCCCTGCTCTGCCAGGGGCACAGGGAGCTGGGAGGGGGCACGGTCAGGATAGCTGACCCACACTGGCCAAAGGACTATTCCATACCATAGGACATCATGCTCAGTATAGAAACTGGTGGGGTTGGCCTGGGGCAGCGATTGCTGCTTGGGGACTGGCTGGGCATTGATTAGCAGGTCACTTGTTTATCCTGGGTTGTGTTTCTCGCTCTCTCTCTCATTGTTTTACTTTTCATTACATCATCATCATCATCATCATCCATTAAACTGCTCTTATCTCAACCCATGAGTTTTATTACATTTGCCTTCTGATTCTCTCTGCCATCCCATTGAGGCAAGGGAAGGTGAGCGAGCGGCTGTGTGGTGCTTACTGTCTGGGGTTAAACTACGCCAGTCTTTTTTGGCACCCAATATGGGGCCTCTGGCAGAAAGCTCCACGGGAGACTCGAGGTCAACAGCAAGGGTTTTGGAGTCGGGGATACAGAGGATCCGAGTCCTGCTATGCTCTAACTGAAAAAGCGATATTGGCAGCATATGAAGGGGCTCGAGCTACTTCGGTGTGGATACATTCCTAGCAGAACAAGGGCATCAGGTTCTGATAGGGTTGGAATGCTATTAAAGGGGAAATGCTTAGCCAGTGTACGGGACACTATTAAAGGGGAAATGCTTAGCTAGTATACCAAACTTAGTTGCTAGAATAGAGAAGCAGTAACCGCAAGTAGGATAAGATGATGTCAATGAAATAACCAATGAGTGAGTTAGAGGCTTATATGCTTGTTGGATAGACAGTAGTATGTACAAATTAGAAAAGTCTACATGACCATGTGTACGGGACTTGGAAGAGTATAAAAGCTGTATGCAAAGTTATAATAAACGGCTTCTGGAGATCATATTGGTTGGCGTCAGGAGTCGGTCTTCTGCACTTCAGAAGTGGTTGGTACTGAAGCACAGCTCCTGTTGGCAGCCCAACTGATGGTGCTGGGCTGGGTGTTCAAAGGGAGGGTCCCCTCTACTCATCATGCAACTGATGTTACATGGAGTAAGTGGGTTACACTGATCACACAACGGCTTCGAATGGGAAACCCCAATCACCCAGGAATCGTGGAAGTGATCATGGACTGGCCAGAAGGCAAAGTTTTTTTCATATCACCAGAGGAGGAGCTGACGCGTGCTGAAGAGCCCCCATTGTACAATAAACTGCCAGAAAATGAGAAGCCATGTGCCCTGTTCACTCGTGGGTCCTGCCATCTTGTGGGAAAGCATCGGAGGTGGAAGGCTGCTGTATGGAGTCCTACAGGACAAGTCTCAGAGACTGCTGAAGGAGAAGGTGAATGGAGTCAGTTTGCAGAGGTGAAAGCCATCCAGCTGGCTTTAGATATTGCTGAAAGAGAAAAATGGCCAGTGCTCTATCTCTATACTGACTCATGGATGGTGGCAAATGCCCTGTGGGGGTGGTTGCAGCAATGGAAGCAGAGCAACTGGCAGCGCAGAGGCAAACCCATCTGGGCTGCCGCACTGTGGCAAGATATTGCTGCCCAGGTGGAGAACTTGGTTGTAAAGGTACGTCACGTAGATGCTCATGTAACAGAGTTGGGCCACTGAAGAACACCCAAACAACCAGCAGGTGGATCAGGCTGCTAAGGTTAAAGTGGCTCAGGTGGATCTGGACTGGCAACATAAGGGTGAATTATTTCTAGCTCAGTGGGACCATGACACCTCAGGCCATCAAGGCAGAGATGCAACATACAGATGGGCTTGTGATTGAAGGGTGGACTTGACCATGGATGCTATTGCACAGGTAACCCATGAATGTGAAACATGTGCTGTGATCAAACAAGCCAAGCGGTTAAAGCCTCTCTGGTATGGAGGACGGTGGCTGAAATACAAATATGGAGAGGCTTGGCAGATTGATTATATCACACTCCCACAAACCCGCCATGGCAAGCGCTATGTGCTCACCATGGTGGAAGAAACCACTGGATGGATGGAAACATATCCCGTACCCCATGCCACTGCCCGGAACACTGTCCTGGGCCTTGAAAAGCAAGTCCTGTGGTGACATGGCACCCCAGAAAGAACTGAGTCAGATAATGGGACTGATTTCCAAAACTACCTCATAGATACCTGGGCCAACATGTGTGGCATCAAGTGAGTATATCCCATCCTCTGTCATGCACCAGCCTTCGGGAAAATGGAATAATACAACAGGCTGTTAAAGACTACCCTGAAAGGAATGGGTGGTGGGACATTCAAACATTGGGATACACATTTAGCAAAGGCCACCTGGTCAGTCAGCACTAGGGGATCTGCCAGTTGGGCTGGCCCTGCCCAATCCAAACTCTTATGTACGGTAGAAGGGGATAAAGTCCCTGTATGCACACAAAATATATGCTGGAGAGGACAGTCTGGGTTACTCCTGACTTGGGCAACCTCAAACCCATCCGTGGGATTGCTTTTGCTCAAGCACCTGGCTCCACTTGGTGGGTGATGCGGTGGGATGTGTCAGTCCGATGTGTACCTCAAAGGGATTTGATTTGGGGTGAAAATAGCCAATGAGCTGAATGGTATGATGTTAATTGCTGTATAATACAGTATGTCATCATTTTTGTGATTGCTATATGTCATATCAACCATGTTACAATACATTTCCCAGACTGATGAAGACTGAGCTTTGACAAAACTGATCAAGTGCAGTGATGATGGAACCAGAACTGGCTTCAGCATGCAACAACCCAACACCACACAACACCTGAAAGACTGTTACGACAGATGGAGCCCAAGATCACAGACTGAATAAACTCAATGGACATTTTAGAGGGACTGCCCATAGACGGAGGGAATGTGTTGGTTCTTGTATCAACTTTAAGGTTACCCGAAGGATCACGCAGACACCCTGCCGTCTGCGGGTCAAGGAACCACAGCATACACATTATGGATGCTCCAAGTGACACAGTTTATTTTCGAGCTCTAAACTTTATAGCAAAGCCACACCCCAATCCTGCCAGTCACTGTGTGGTCACGGTGACATCCTCTTGCTCCTCCTCTTTTTAACCTTGCAGTTACCGCCCATTCGGCTTCTGCACTTCTTGCATCCTACAGGAATGATATCTGTGTGTATATATCAAAAGATGGGGAGAGGGGTGGTGATTAATTGGAATGTATTGGAAAGGGCAGGACCTGGTCATGGCATAGATGGTATGGGATGAGGGGTGGATACTGTCCTGGTTTCAGCTGGGATAGAGTTCATTTTCTTCCTTGTAGCTGGCACAGTGCTGTGGTTTGGATTAAGGATGATGATGTTTTAGTTGTTGCTGAGTGGTGCTTACACCAGTCAAGGACTTTTTCAGTTTCCCCTGCTCTGCTGGGTGGACAAAAAACTGGGAGTGGGCACAGCCAGGACATCTTAGCTGGTGAGGCCAAAGGGCTATTCCATACCACATGGAATTCCCAGTGGACAAACTGGAGGGACTTTGCCAGGAGGAAGCGATCGCTCTTTGGCAATTGCCTGCGGGTGGTAAGCAATTGCACTGTACATTCCTCGGTTTGTACGTTGTCTTATTCTTAATGTTCTTTTTTTTTTTTT
>JAKFQP010000950.1:20083-50212 GCA_023375905.1 Nycticorax nycticorax
TTATAACCTTCCTCGCTTCCTCCAGAGCTCATGGTGAGCTGTCTGGACCATGACAGGGCCTTTATGGCCTTATCTTACAAAATGGTTTTGTCTTTATGATCGTCTGTGCAAGAAGATTACTCACAGAAAAGCACCAACTCTATCAAAACAGATGTGGGGTGAAGTGCCGGTTAGAACCAGGTGAGCTACCCCCATGGCTATAGCTTCCTGGCAAGGAGTCTGTCCTGAGAAGGGGATCCAGCCTCTGCCACTCTCTGGAGAGGGAAACCAGCAGTGTCCAGGCCACCTGGGGACACAAAGCCTGACTTTTGCAAGACCACCCTTCATCTGAACCACTTGGATGTGCACTTCAGGATGGAATATCATACCTGGTATGATAAATCCTGATTGAATTGGCATTGCCCAGGGGGGCGACCACAGAACCACGCTGCTACTTTTTTTCTGCTACTTTTTTTTTTTGTTTTTTTTTAAATAGATGCTGCCACTGTTACGGAAATCACAGAGACATCTGAAGGATTACTGATGCATTATCGACAGCAGACCCACCAGGTTTGCATCGGAGGAAACAGGATAGCAGCGGCCAAGGGAAGGAGGGTTTAGGCACTGTTGTGGGATTTGGGAAACTGAAGCATGCTCTCTTCTCCCCGTCTCCTGAGCACCTAAAGAGGACACACACTTCTCTGCACTTAAAGGTCAGATGTTCCCAGGAATCTCGGGAGGCTTGGCATAGTGGTTACTGGGTTCAAGGAGCCAGTGAAATGCCTCGTCTCTGTTTCTGCAATGATGGCTTCAATGCCCAACTCATTTGTAGACTCTGCACATGGATGCTGACATCTATGGAGCGACCAACTCTGAAAGGATTAACACTGTACACTGTTACTTTTTGGAGGGTGTAAAGGGAGTAAAAGAGAAGAACTTGGCTTTGGGCAAATGAAAAGGGAAGCAAAGGCTGTGGTCAGGCCTGTATGGGGCACGTGTGAAGCAGCCCCGCACCTGATGGGAATGACTTCTGGTGTCAGGGAGAACTTGAGAACTCTCCCTTACTCGAAAACATGAAGGGGAAAGAAGGACGTCATCATTCAGTCTGGAAAGGACCTCAGGAGGTGTATTAACCAACCTCCTGCTCAAAGCAGGGGCAGACAGATTACTCAGGGCTTTATCCAAACACATCTTGATCACATTCCAGGATAGAGCCAGTGCACACACCCTGGGAAACAGCTTCCAACACTTGACTGTCCTTCTGCTGGAAATGTTTTCCCCTATATCTAGCCTGGCCCTCTCTTGTTTCAGCCCACTGTCTCTTGTCCTTGTGTCATGGAAGTGAGACTGATTCTGTCTTCCTAGGAACTGTGCAATGCTGCTACATGTTCTTCTCTACTCCTCGTCTCCTCTCTATTCCTCCTGGAACAAGCCCAGCTCTCAAAGCCTCTTCTCACAGTACAAGCTCTCCTACCCTGCTGGCCTTGATGGCTCTCCACTGAACTGGCTGCAGTTTGTCAACATCTCTCTGGTGTTGTGGGATGTCAAAACCTAGGAAAATATTCCAGATATGGTGTTAAAAGTGCTCAGCAGACTGGCTGTGCTCTGGCTCATACAGCCCAGGATGCTGTTGGCCACCTTTCCTGATTACTCATCTTTTGCCTCATGGAACCCAAGGACAACAAACGCCTTTCCTGCAGAGCTGCTGCCCACGTAAGCAGTCTCTGGCCTATGCAGTTCATGGGCTTAGTCCACTTCGAGGGCACAACTTAATGGGTATTTTGATGTACATATTGGCCCATTACTTCAGCTTGTCTTTGTCCTTTGGGATGGCCACCCTGCCCTAGAGTTTAATGTCTGCTCACCTCAACATCGTGTCATCTACAAATGCTCTGATAAAGCCCTCTCTCGTCTCCTCTGGGTCATTAAATACACATTATAGGGTGCAGGTTGCAGTCTATGGAGTGTATTGCAGTATATGGCAACCCCACCAGCTACAGGCTTCCAGGCAGATACCACACATTGACCATGTCCCTACAAATCCCACCATTCATCTGGTTATTTACCCATCTACTTATTTACCCAGGCAGACCATAATGACCTCACATGGGCACAGGAATATTGCAGGGGGGTGATGTATACAACTTCACAGACTTCCAGGTTTAAAGTAAACTGCTGGTCTGCCTGTGTCCAGCAATCCTGTCCTTTCATCTCAGAGAGCAGGGAGGATGGCGAGAGACAAGTGAGCCTGGGTAAATCCAGTCCCCTTCTCTTTCAGACACCCAGAAATGGGATCTGAGTGGACATGCTCTGGGGCACAGCCTTTTCCTCCTCTGCACAGAATTTGAGCATTTCTGAAACGTGCATGCAACCCGTTGGTGCATTTCCACCATTGTCACGTAGTCCCCACAGTCTCCATGACTTTCCAGAGGTGATGGAGAGTGGCTTCCCTGTGACATTGGCCTGCTCACTCAGCTCCCTGGGGTGCTGCCCCTCCTCCCCCACAGACTGGTAAGGATTGCATTTGCTCAAGTGATCCCTGACTTGATCCCCATCCACCACCGGCTCATCTCCTCCAGAGTCCTGCCCTGAGTCACAGAGGCCTGGGAAACCTTGCTGGGAGAGACTGAGGCAAAGAGGACACAGAGAAGCTCAGATCTATCTACACGGGCTCTTACTGTAGTCACCAGGGGCCACACAGTAGCTTTGTGTACTCACTGTGGTGCCCTTCAATTGCCTTTCAAGTTCACACAGAGTTTTGATCTGGACCCTTGCTGAGCTTGAAGAGCAGCTGTACTGAGCTCTGCAAGCATGTCACAGCTCTGTCTCCTCTGGAACGGCTCCAGCTCTTTCCTGCCTGTGCTCCTGGCTGAGTGCATCGCTGCACCTTTGGGCTTAAGCCCTGAAGCAAGCTCTGGCTTGCTATAAGGACCCTGGTACCAAGCATACATGACCCCATGTGTGCAAAGGCTTTGCTTCAGAGCAGGGACATGGCATGGCCAAAAAAGAGCTGCATGTCTTTCTACGCCCAGGTCTAAAGACCTGGGGTGAAATGCCTAAAAACTGAAGGAATCCTCCCAGCTTGGAGAAACAAGGTCATTCCCTGTCACCTTCCTGGGGTCCTGTATAATGATGGGACAAAGAACATGATTCTCATGGCCAACTATTTTTCTAATAGGTGTAATCACACTGCAGGAAAGAAGTGTCACTCCACAGCTGAGGGAGCGAATATCAGGGATGACTTTAGCCTGTGTCAGAGCAGGTTCCCCTGAAGACCCAGGGACACCTGGAGAGAGCACCGAGGGGGCAGAGCAAGTGCTGCCTTGGGCTGGTCCTCTGCTGCTGAGCTGGGCTGGGCTCCTGGAATGGAGGGAGCTCATGGCAAGTGGGCAGCGCTGCCGAGAGACAGCTCTGCCCAGGAGCAGCTCCTCTGCAAAGCGCAGCAGGGCTGAGGGCACTGCCTGCAGGCACCGAGGGGAGAGGAGCAAGGCACAGAGAGAGGTTATAGGCAGTCTGGAGTGGGAGGATGCTGAGAGGTTACCGGGGGCAGAGAACATCACAGCCCTCTACATGGTAAGTCTCTACAGCAGGGGAATGCACATGCATGTCTTGGAGGAGTCCCCTAAATATGGCACATTGTCTTGCAGACATGAATTGGCAGGATGGTTCTCAGGGTTTATTTACTGTGGAGAAGGACATGCTCCAAAACAGGGCTTCCGTGCCACACTGTTAAAGGAGAGGTGGCTAGCTTTTCCCAGGGGTGGCTGCAGGGGTTTGCAGCCAGGCAGCTGCATTTCCTTGAGGGGTCTCCGAAAGCTGGCACACCCCAAAGATCACAGGATCTGTAAGTACAACTCCCAGGGCTTCTCTGGTGTAGAAGATGAGGACATGCTGCAGATCAGGGACTCCCTGCTGCTCCACCAGAGGGACAGGGCATGACGGCTGCCTTCTCCCAGGGAGGGCTGCAGGGTGTGAAGGTGGGTGTGCAGGCAGGGGTGCCCAGGGCTGTCCTTCCCAGCAGGGTCCCTGCACCCCAGGGGGCTGTGTGCTGGGGCAGGGACTCTGCCGCCTGCCAGGGTCAGCACTCAGCCTGCCCAGGGAGCTCCCCAGGGCACTCTGGGATAAGCCCTGGGTGGCAGGAGTGACCCCCATCAAGGCAGGGTCCTTCTGCTGTTGAGAGGGTGCTTTGTAGGTCAAGTTTGCTCACAGCTCCAGGTCAACCCCAGGCATTTTGGAGGGAACATTTCAAACTGGAGTTCCCTTAAGGGAAGCTGTTGGGTTTTTTTTCTGAGATTTCTCATCTTGGTTGGCTGGGTGGGTAGTGGGAGATTTCCAAGGGGACTTTTCAATTGCAAAGTCAAAGGAGCGATGACGGTATGGATCAGGAGCTTTCCTGAGTCTGTGTTTTCAGTTGCAAGCCCTGTGGACTACGGATAGCACCAGCATCCCCTTTCCAGTCTCATCAGGGTCTGTGGGACCTGCTCTTTAGCCCCTACACACACACAGGGGCTGCAGGGCAGAGCTGGGTGCACAGAGGCTGAGATGGGGTCTGTGAGCACTGGCAGGGAGGAGACGTGGGGCCAGAGCAACAGCTCATGTCAGGGACAGCTCCAGGCAGTGGAGATGGGCAGGAAAGGAAGGAACTGCTAATGGAAGCCCTGTGGCAGGGCAGATATGGGCACCTCCTGGCCACCCCTGCAGTGCACATGCCTTCCCTGAGCAACTCCCTTCACCTCTCCTCTCCCACCCAGCACAGCCCTCAGCCCTTATGGCCATGGAGTCTAGAGTGGGAGTCACCTCTGTCCAGCAGAGCACCAGAAGAGGGGAAGGGCGTCCCTCCAGCCACATGCCCATTTCACACTGACCAGCAATGGGGCTGAGGGCAACTGTCTGGCATTATCACTGTCTGGGAGGTGGTGTACACAGCTGGGTATGGGTAACGCTGTCCTGAGTGCCCGGGTGCCTCTGCCCTGGCTTCTCTCAGCCAGACCCTCACTCTATTTTTCATTATTCCTCCACGTGCTCATTTCAAAGTTATCTTTCCCTTGCTGTCAGACTCCCTGGGGATGGAAATTTCAGTTGCAGAGTCACACACTGCTCTTGTTTGTCCATTCATGTGGGCATGTGGATGGGAACAAGTGTCCCAGCTTTCCTCTCATCTGTGGGGCTGTGGGCAGTGCAGTCTGTGGGGCTGGGGATTGAGTCCATTATCTCTTAATGGGATGCCAACATTAGGACAATTGTCTGTCTCCTCGGAGTGTCCTTCCAAGCTGTGAGCTGCCTTCCAGCATGCAAACCTGTCCCATAGCACCTTTGTGTTTTCTGAAAGCCCCACAGAGAAAGACAGAGCCTCTGTGGCTGAGGAAATGATGTGGGGTTGGTGAAATGAACCATGAGTGTCCTGGGCTAGAAGACCTTGGGAAAGGGTGAGACATTTAGTGGTCTGCGCTGGATCCCTCTGCTCTCAGAAGTGTCTTGTTGCATGATATAACATGAGTGTGATTGCTCTCCACCTCATGAAGGTTCAAACCTCAGGCAGCTGGGAACAAGACAGAGGGACAGACCAGCTCCCCTCACTCTGCACTGAGCCACAGGCAATGCTCTTGCCTTGCAGGATGCACTCTGTTCTCCTTGAGTGCAGCAAAAATGCTGAGGGTTTCTGACACCCAAGAACACCCCCCAGAGGACATGGGCAGAGCTGTAAAAATCCCTAAACCTCTCAAACTGCCTTCTGCTATCCCCGTTCCTCTAGCACTGGGAGTGCAGATGCTGATAGGTCCTTCTATGTCAGGAGCGGTTTCATCTGACAAAGTCAAACACCAGGACTGGTCCCTGCACCCGCTGTTCCCCTAAACCCACTGCTGCAGAGCAGGGCTGACTCCTGAGCTGCCAGCACACAGGGACCCTGCTCCTCACGGCACATTCCACCGCCATCAATCAGAGCTCCACCCATGGAGCTGAGGAAGATCTCCAGGAGAATGAAAAGGAGGGTGTGCAGTAGGAGCAGATTCTATGGGAAATGGCTTTGATTTTGCTTAGAGATCTCTGCTATCTTACTGTCTTTTCCTCTTTGGACAGGTGACAATGACATGAGCAAGAAAATGTCCAATGGCAGCTCCATGAATGAGTTCCTCCTCCTGGCATTTGCAGACACACGGGAGCTGCAGCTTGTGCACTTCTGGCTCTTCCTGGGCATCTACCTGGCTTCCATCCTGAGCAATAGCTTCATCATCACTGCCGTAGCCTGCGACCACTGCCTCCACACCCACCACCCCACTTCTTCCTTCTTAACCTCTCCCTCATTGACCTGGCTTCCATCTCCACCACTCTCCCCAAAGCCATGGCCAATTCCCTCTGGGACACCAGGGCCATCTCCTACTGGGGATGTGCTGCCCAGATCTTTATCCTTGCCTTCTTGATCACAGCAGAGTTTTCTCTTCTCACTGTCATGGCCTATGACTGCTACGTTGCTATCTGCAAACGCCTTCACTATGGGACCCTCCTGAGCAGCAGAGCTTGTGTCCACATGGCAGCAGCTGCCTGGGGTAGTGGGGTTCTCCATGCTGTGCTGCGCACAGCCAATACATTTTCACTCCCACTCTGCCAAGGCAATGCTGTGGACCAGTTCTTCTGTGAAATCCCCCAGATCCTCAAGCTCTCCTGTTCACGCTCCCAGCTCAGGGAAGTTGGGCTTCTTGTGGTTGGTGTCTGCTTAGTCTTCGGGTGTTTTGTTTTCATTGTGCTGTCCTATGTGCAGATCTTCAGGGCTGTGCTGAGGATCCCCTCTGTGCAGGAACGGCACAAAGCCTTCTCCACATGCCTCCCTCACATGGCCGTCGTCTCCCTGTTTCTCAGCACTCTAGTGTTTGCCCACCTCAAGCCCTCTTCCGTGTCCTCCCCATCCCTGGACCTTGTAGTAGCAGCTCTGTACTCAGTTGTGCCCCCAGCACTGAACCCCCTCATCTACAGCATGAGGAACAAGGAGATCAAAGATGCCCTATGGAAACTGGCACAATGGGTGCTGTCTCACCGACAGTAATGTGCCTCCTCCTCACATTTACCAGTTTTTATCTTAGGCCACGAGTCTTCTTTTTTCTCTTGTCATAATCCTGCTTTTAGATAATTTTTTGGGTTTCTACTAATTGTCTTGAGGATTGATCCTATCGTGCCTCACTCTTGCACAACACTGTCAGATGTTGCATGCCCCATAGCAGCTCTTCAATAAATAGGAATCTCCCAGGTGCAGTGCCCAAAGGCTGGGCTCTTCCTACAAAGCTGCTTCCAGGAAAATGTCTTCTAAAGAGTCTGTTCTCCTTGGGTTCTCAATGTGTTAGGGGTTAAGCTCATGGTACTATTGGGTTGCACTGGACCAAATGTTCTAGAGTTCAAAGCTCTCTTCCTGGTGTCCAATGGGAGGGAATATGGTCCACGAGCTCCCATTATCTCCTCAGGTTTGTTCATGTATGACAAGAAAGAGTGCATAAAGCAGACTCTCTCTTGACATGAATTTGGAAAGGTAAGGAGAGGAGAAGATGCGGTGTCCCCACGTGCCCTGGGATTGGAATAAATGGAGACTCAGAAGGTGAATCACCCTCAAAAGTGAAGTCCCCCAAAAGAAAAGCACTAAGTCGATGTCTCCATGAACAAGGACTCTGCAGCACAATGGGAGTGACTGGAGAGATGTAGGAACTGCCTGAAGAGGCCAAGGGCCAGGGCTGTTGTGCTGTCATGGGGAGAGGGGCTGGTAGGAGCAGAAGAGGAGGCATATTCAGTCCAGATTGTGCATTACCTAAAATATGAAATCAGGAGAGCCAGAGAGTGAGTAGCCTCTGTTTTCTCATGCCCTTGAGAAAGCACCATCACTGGGTCTGATGGGGAGCCTGACCATCCCTGTCTGCCCCCCAGGACCTGCTGTGCCCTTCAGATGGGCTGGGGCTGTGGGGTGAGTGCCCAGAGCTCTGCAGCTCCCTGTGCTGGGCACTGGCCTGGAAACAGCTCAGACTGGACTGCTCTGGTGGCCTGGGATGCCAAATGGGCAGGGGAGTTGGGGGCAGCTGGGGAGGGGCTGAGCTGAGGAGAGGGCAGTGGAGGTGGGGAGATCTGGGGAGAGGCTGGGTTCATCTGGGAAGAGCCCATCTGAGAAAAAGGTCAGTGTAGATCTAAGCTGTGTGTCCAGGGTGGGAGCAACAATTAAGATTCCTACGGTGCAGAGCAAGACACCAAAGGTGCAATAGGGCCTGGTCTCTGCCATATTCCCTCTATATCCTGGGGAAGTTGCCCCAGCAAAATTGTCCCAGACCAGTCTCACACACTGGCCATTTCCCTCTCTGGCCAAATACCCCAGCTCTGAGGAGGGCACTTTGCTGCATGGACACCCCCAGTCTCCTCTGAGGCTCAGTGACACCCAAAGCCACTGCCAGTATTAATAACAAGAAAAATAGATTCCTACTGACATTCATGACACACCCCTGGAGGTATTTAAAAAAAAGTGTAGATGCAACGCTTAGGGAAATGGTTTCGAGGTGGATTTGGTAGTGTTAGGCTAACGGTTGGGCTTGAACATCTTAAGGGTCTTTTTGAACCTAAAGGATGCTATGATTCTGTGATTGCTCTTGCCACAGCCGGTCTCTCAGCCAAGCCCATTCTCAGGCAGCTCCATGGAAATGGGGTGCTCATGGCCTTCTCCCAACAAATTTTCAAAATCTGCATTGCTTGAGATCCCACCAACTGGCCTGGGTCCTTGCTCCTATCTTTCACTCTGAGGGATTTCTCAAGAAGCCAGCTCTCCCAGCCTCTCCTTGTCCACAATGTACTCAAGGCCCAAACCATCCTTCTGGGCTCTGCAGGACATGGTTTAAGCGTGCAGGCTCTTTTTGTGCTGGGAAATCCCATACTGGATGCAGCAGTGCTGATGTGGTGGTTCTGTAGTGGGTTAGCCTTGGCCAGCAGCCAGACACCCACCCAGCTGCTCAGGCACTCACCCCCCCCCCCGACACGACTGGTTAAAGGGAGAAAATAAGATGGAATAATCCATGTGTCAAGATAAAGTAAAGGAGGTCAGGTACCAATTCTTGTCATGGGTAAGACATGTTGACTTGGAGAGTAACAAATTAATTTGTTGTCAATTATAAAAAGATTTGGATTGTGAGAAACAAGGACAAAAATGTTTTGCCCATTCTCCTTACACTTTCACCCAGGCTCATATTACTCCATTGCTCCCAATTCATCTACCCACCCCAACCCCAAGAGGAGCAAGGGGGATGGTGAAGAGGGGGCTAACAGTCAGTAAAGAACATCTCTGCCACTCCTTCCTCCTCACACTTCTCCCCTCTTCCAGTGTGGGTCCTCTGCATGGGTTCCCACCATATTTGTACACAGTGCTGTGTGTTGTCCATTTCTTCCTGTCTTACTTTTCTCCTTTATACTCACAATATCACAGAAACTTGCCAGTTATAATGGAGCTCTGGAGATCATCTAGTCCAACCCCGCAGCTGAGGCAGGGTCATCTGGAGCAGGTTGCTCAGGGTGTTGCCTAGGTGGGTTTGGAATATCTCCATGGATGTAGGCTCCACAACCTCTCCGGGCAACCTGTTCCAGTGTTTGACCACCCAAAAGTGTTTTCTTGGTTTCAGGCAGAATTTTAGGTCGTTTTCACTGTGTCCATCATCTGTTGTCTCTCACTCAGGATGGTCAAGGGGAAGAAACTGTGAGTGGGAGAAGAAGGAAAAAGGAAAGAAAATGTGAAGTAAGGGAAATAATCAGCCTCTTTCGGGGTACCTGTCAAGCAGCCCTGCATCTGAGCAATGCCTGGAGTGGGACAAGAAAGCCACAGGTCATCTCAGCAAACCTATTTCGGTCTGACTTCAGTGGCCACTGGGAACCTGAGGGCTTTCCCTCCCATCATAAAGGGAAGAGCTGTTGTGGATGGAAGCACAGACTACATGCTGTAGAAAACAGTGATGCTAGATAGGGGAGAAGAGCAGGTGGAGGAGACCTTGAGCCTGCCCACACTGGGTGGGAGAGCAGCTCCAGGGTGAAAGCTCTGATGATACCAGCATGAACAGGAAGGGGAGGGCTGGCTCTACAAAGCAGCTTATGAAAGCAAATGGCATGAGTGTCAGCATCAGCATCACCAATGGATAGCAGCTAATGTCTGTGGGTGGAGCAGGAAAAAGAAGAAGATTGTGGTGGGAAGATGGCAGGAAAGAAATCCCCTCCTGTACAAATCAGGGGTGATACAGACATTGTCATCTCATGTGCGTGCCTCAGCCTGGCAGATGGGGAATGCCCACTGCTGGGGTGTCTGTGCTCAGTCATGCCCCAGGACATGATCTGGCTCTCCTCTCCTCCTTCCCTCCCCACACCTGGACAGACATCAGGAAACATCCATGAGCTTGGAGGATGCACAGACCTCCCGGAGTGAGGTCCCATCACTTCAGGGGAAGAGGAAGGGTTTGTGAGACACAGGGTCATGCAGGGAGAGGGCACTGTGGGTGCAGTTCTGAGGGAGTTAAAGGCAGGAAGAAGACTTGGCATATCAGGGGCTGTCATGCTGAAGTGAATTAGGTTGAGGTTTGTTTTTGAGACTGCAGAAGAAGAAAGATGTGTAGTTCGGTGCTAGGAAGTGGAGCTAAATTCTTGTATGTCTGGGTCTTGGAAATCTTGTGTGATAAAGGAGCAATAGCAAGGCTTTGGAAGAAGGGATGGGTTGTGGGGAGCCCACAGGCACTGGCAAATCCTCAGAAAACCACAGCTTGGTGCTGGAAGCAAGGAAGCAGGAACAGGCCCAGGCCCAGGACAGCGTAGCTGTGGTGGCAATGGCCAAGGGCCTTGGTGGGGATTTGGCACCCAACAGAATTTGGACCCTTGTCTTCTCGGCTATTGCTTCTGTCTCTTCCACTGAGACCCACTAGAGGACATGAGGTCCTTGTAGCTCCAGCATCTTGTTTCCTCTTCACCCACCCTCCACAGAGCCTGGGAGGTGTCCTACCACTGACCGAGCCTGGCATCACACACTCCCACATCACATTTTCCCCAGGAAGATCCTAAAGCATCACATAAGGGAAAAGAGCCTCCTCCCCAAGGGATGGGTCCCTGGGCTTAGCCATCCTGCTGGGTGAAGCATATCAAGGGCTTTCACAGTGATCTCCACATTGAAATATCCTCCTGTACCAAGTGCCTCCAACTTCCTGCTTCACCAGCCCCCACGGACAGGAACCTTGTCGGCACCTGGTTACCTCAGTGATGGCCTTCTGCAGGGCCTGCTAACACCCTCAGAAACATGGAGGTTTGCTGCTTTTACTTCTCTGGAGGCTTATTCAGTCTTTCAGGCTCTGCAGTTCAGGAGCTGGGCACCAGAGGGCTCATTACCACACAAAACACCCTAAGGAGCCAAGGCTGGGCACAGTTCTCCTTTAGTCTTCTGTTCTCATGAGGCTCATTAGAGAGATCTCAGGAGTCAAAGTGAAAAGGTGTCAGAGCTAAGAGGCAAAGTGAGTAAAACGCTTGATTTTGAATAGCCAATTCAAGAATAAGAATAAGACAATGTACAAAACAAGGAATGTACAGTGCAATTGCTCACAACCCGCAGACCAATGCCAAGCCGGTCCCCAAAGAGCAATTGCTTCCTCCTGGCAAACACGCCACACTTTATATACTGAGCATGACATCATGTGGTATGGAATAGCCCTTTAGCCACTCTGGGTCAGATGCCCTGGCTGTGCCCCCTCCCAGCTTCTTGTGCACCCAGCAGAGCAGGGGAAGCTGAAAAGTCCTTGACTGGTGCCAGAACTACTGAGCAACAACTAAAACGTCACCATCCTAAATCCAAAACACAGCACTCCGCCAGCTACTAGGAAGAAAATGAACTCTATCCCAGCTGAAACCAGGACAGTATCCACCCCTTATCCCATACCATCTACATCATGCCCAGGTCACACACTTTCCAATATAGTTCAATCAATCACCACCACATTCCCTGTCTTTTGATATATACACACAGATATCATTCCCTCAGTCTGTGGTGTTGGGTTGTTGTATGATGAAGCCAGTTCTGGTTCTATCACTGCTGCACTTGATCAGTTTCGTCAAAGTTCATTCTTCATTAATCTGGGCAATTGGCACTGTAACACCATTGATATGACATAGCAATCATAAGAGTGATGACATACAGTATTATATGGCAATTAGCATCATAAGATTCACCTAATTGGCTGTTTTCACCCAAAATCATATCCCCTTGAGGTACACATCAGAATTCCCCATCCTTCCACATTACCCACCAAGTGGAGCCAGGTCCTTGAGCAAAAGCAATCCCACAAATGGGTTTGCCTTTGCCTAAGGCAGGAGTAACCCAGACTGTCTGCCCCAGCATATTTTTACATGCAGTACAGGGACTTTATCCCCTTCTACAGTACGTAAGAGGTCTGATTGGGCAGGGCCAGCTCGGTTGGCAGATCCCCTAGTGCTGACTGACCAGGTGGCCTTTGCTAAATGTGTATCCCAATGTTTGAATATCCCAACACGCATTGCTCTCAGTTTAGTCTTTAACAGTCCATTGTATCGTTCCATGTTCCCGCAGGCTGATGCATGACAGGGGATGGGATAGACCCCCTCAGTGACGTGCTCTTTGGCCCAGGTATCTATGAGGTTGTTTTGGAAATGAGTCACGTTGTTTGACTCAGTTCTTTCTGGGATGCCATTTTTCCACAGGACTGGCTTCTCGAGGCCCAGGAGAGTGTTCCAGGTGGTGGCATGGGGCACAGGGTATGTTTCCAGCCATTGGGTGGTTGCTTCCACCA
Source organism: Nycticorax nycticorax (assembly GCA_023375905.1). Classification (NCBI taxonomy): domain Eukaryota; kingdom Metazoa; phylum Chordata; class Aves; order Pelecaniformes; family Ardeidae; genus Nycticorax; species Nycticorax nycticorax. The sequence goes on from JAKFQP010000950.1 coordinate 32,863, forward strand.
TGGTGAGCACATGGTGTTTGCCTTGGCGGGTTTGTGGGAGTGTGATATAATCAATCTGCCAGGCCTCCCTGTATTGGTATTTCAGCCATCGTCCTCCATATCAGAGAGGCTTTAACCGCTTGGCTTGGTTGATCTCAGTGCACTTACTCCACGTAGCATCAGTTGCATGACATGTTGAGAGGACCCTCCCTCTCACCAGAAAGGATTGTTGTGGTTCAACACAGCATGAAACTAAGCACCACAGAGCCACTCGCCCTATCCCCCCCCCCCCCCCCCCCCCCCCCCCCAGTAGGATGGGGGAGAGAATTGGAAAAAAAGTGAAACACGAGGGTTGAGATAAAGGCAGTTTAATAAAAGAGCAGAGGAAAAGAATAACAACAATAATAACAATAATGATAACAGAAAATGCAGAATACACAAAACAAGTGATGCACAATGCTATTGCTCACCACCCACTGACCAATTCCCACCACATCCCGAGCAGCGATTGCTCTCCTCCCACCGACTGACTCCCCCTGAGAATGACGTCATATGGTATGGAATAGCCCTTTGACCAGTGGGGGTCAGCTCTCCTGGCTGTGGCCCCTCCCAGCTCCCTGTGACCCTGGCAGAGCACAGGATGCTGAAATAGTCCTTGACTGGTGTAAGCCCTGTTCAGCAACAATTGAACCATCCAGGTGTTATCAATGTTATTCTCATCCTAAAACCAAAACACAGCGCTGTGCCAGCTGATAGGAAGAAAATTAACTCTATCCCAGCCGAAACCAGGACACACTGTAAAGGAGATAGGAGGTGCCCACAAAGGCAACAAACCCTGCTCTCCCCCAAGGCCAGAGAGAAACAGAGCTGGGCTGTGCACTCCTGGCAGGAGAGGGCTTTGCTGTCTCTTGTGTCTCTGCAGCCCTGAGGACCACTTGTGGAGGTGAAGCTTACCTCAGGAAGGAAGAGGGGATGTTGAGAATGTCCTTGGGTGTGGACATTCTGTGATACTGGCATGATGGAAAGCATTGGTCTGACATCGAGGACATGGTTAAAGGACAGTGGAGAGAAGAACCAGCAGAGCTGGAGAGGGAATGCACGTGAGTGGAGACCCTGGTGTGCTGTGCTTCATATCCATGCACCGCCCGGCAAATACTAGAAAGAGAAGGGAACGCCCTTACCTCAGTGTAGGGGTGCGATTCTGTCGTTCGCCCAAAGGCACTGAATCTGTCTGAGATGCCCTGGGTGATGCCTGTCCCACAACTGATCTGAATGGAGACAGGGTTCCTATACAGGACCTGTGCTGTGCACATCAGCTGCAGAGCCCTGGCATCTCACATAGCACTACGGGCCTGCATTTGGATATTAAATTATAATCCAGCTGCCCTGAATTGGCTTGGAGAATCAGAGTGCAAAGGATACACTTGACACAACTGCCATTTTACTTATCTCTTTGTCTCCACATCCAGACTGTAATGGCCCAATGTGGGTGCAAAGATATCGAGGCAGATCATGCTAAAAGTAATGCCAAAGAGGATGTAATGACATCCACGCTTCTCCCTTGTGCATAAAAGCTGTGACTTCTTCATGACAGCAATCAGGTTGGTGAGGCATGATTTATCCTCGCATAATGGGAGGTAATTTAAGATAGCCAGCATGGCTTCACCAAGGGCAAGTCCTGCCCGATGAACCTTATGGCTTTCTATGATGGTGTGACAACAACAGTGGACAAAGGAAAACCGATGGATGTCATCTATCTGGACTTCTGCAAGGCCTTTGACACGGTCCCCCACAACATCCTTCTCTCTAAATTGGAGAGCTATGGATTTGATGGGTGGACTGTTGGGTGGATAAGGAACTGGCTGGATGGTCACATCCAGAGGGTAGTGGTCAATGGCTCGATGTCCGGATGGAGACCGGTGATGAGTGGTGTCCCTCGGGGGTCCATACTGGGACCAGTATTATTTAACAGCTTTGTTGGGGACATGGACAGAGGGATTGGGTGCCCCCTCAGTGAGTTTGCAGCTGACACCAAGCTGAGTGGTGCAGCTGATATGCCAGAAGGACAGGATGTCATCCAGAGAGACCTGGGCAGGCTGGAGAGGTGGGCCTGTGTGAACCTCATGAGGTTCAACAAGGGCAAGTGCAAGGTCCTGCACCTGGGTCGGGGTAACCCCCAGTATCAATACAGGCTGGGGGAAGACAGGATTGAGAGCAGCCATGCTGAGAGGGGGACTTGGGGGTGCTGGTGGATGAAAAGCTGGCCATGAGCCGGCAATGTGCGCTGGCAGCCCAGAAGGCCAACCATACTCTGGGCTGCATCAGGAGAAGCGTGGCCAGCAGGTCGAGGGAGGGGATTCTGCCCCTCTGCTCTGCTCTGGGGAGACCTCCCCTGGAGCCCTGCGTCCAGCTCTGGAGCCCTCAGCACAAGAAGGACATGGAACTGTTGGAGCGGGTCCAGAGGAGGGCTACAGAAATGCTCTGAGGGCTGGAGCCCCTCTGCTATGAGGCCAGGCTGAGAGAGTTGGGGTTGTTCAGCCTGGAAAAGAGAAGGCTTCGGGGAGACCTGATTGTGGCCTTTCAGTACCTAAAGGGGGCCCATAGGAAAGATGGGGAAGGTCTTTTTAGTAGGGCCAGCTGTGACAGGGCAAGGGGTGATGGTTTTAAACTAAAACAGGGTAGGTTTAGACTAGATATAAGGAAGAAATTCTTTCCAATGAGGGTGGTAAAACACTGGAACAGGTTGTCCAGAGAGGTGGTGGAGGCCCCATCCCTGGCAACATTCAAGGGCAGGTTGGACGGGGCTGTGAGCAACCTGATCTGGTTAGCGGTGTCCCTGCTCACTGCAGGGGGGGTTGGACTAGATGACCTCTAGGGGTCCCTTCCAACCCAAACCATTCTATGATTCTATGATTTCTATGATTCTAATGTTTATGCTATGCTTCTAACTATCATTGTTAATCCACCTACCTAAAATTTCTCCTGTATATTCGACTACTATTTTTTTAATTGTTTTTGTTCTTTTCTTAAACTGTTTTTATCTGAACCTGCAGGTTTTACCTTTCTGTTTTGGTTTTCTCCTCCATCCCACTGATGGAGGCGGGGAGTGAGCAAGAGGCTGTGCGGTGTTCAGCTGCCTGCTGGGTTAAGCCACAACAGTCCCTCAGTATGTGGGGCTTTTGCCATGTTGTGGTTAAACGTGGCAGGCAGCTGAACACAACGCAGTGATGCGCTCACTCCCCCCTTCACCAGTGGGATGGTGTCGTGGTTTAACCCAGCTGGCAACTAAGCACCACACGGCCGCTCGCTCTCTCCCCCCCCTCCCTCGGTGGGATGGGAGAGAGAAATGGGGAAAAAAGTGAATCCCATGGGTTGAGATAAAGACAGTTTAATAAAACAGCAGAGGAAAAGAATAACAATAATAATAACATTAATGATAATAGAATATGCAAAACAAGTGATGCACAATGCAATTGCTCACCACCCACTGACCGGTGCCCAGCCCATCCCGAGCAACGATCCCTCCCCCCTCCGACTAACTCCCCCTCAGCTTGGTGTCATATGGTATGGAATAGCCCTTTGCCCAGTGTGGGTCGGCTGTCCTGGCCGTGCCCCCTCCCAGCTCCCTGTGCCCCTGGCAGAGCAGGGGAAGCTGAAAAGTCCCTGACTGGTGTAAGCCCTGCTCAGCAACAAGTGAACCATCAGTGAGTTATCAACATTCTTATCGTCCTAAATCCAAAACACAGCGCTGTGCCAGCTACAAGGAAGAAAATTGACTCTATCACAGCCAAGACCAGGACAGCCTGACATAATCACCGAGGACTGGTAGTGACCACAAGGGGTCGTGGGAAACTGGGACCCTCCCATTGAAGCTGCAGCAGAGTGTGCCACCAGGCCTCTGTGTTTCTGTAACTCAATCCACCCTGATTTCCAAATTGTTCTTAAAAAAACAAAACCAAAAAAATGCCCCAAAACCCCAAACCCAAACCCAACTAGTCCTCCTGCCTCACCACAGGAAAACAGTTTTTAATGAAATCAAGAGGGAGAACAAGGGCATAAGGAATTTTAAAATCTCTAAAGTGGAATAATATGTCTTCTGCTTTATTTTTATGTTTCTTTTCCTTTTCTATTTGCTTAGTTTCCAGTTCACCATGTCCCTCCAAGCAAAACCAGACAATAATTTCTTTAGAAGTCAATGTATTCAACCACACAGAATGCACTGTCCTAACTTGTGATGCAAGAGGACACGGTAAAAGACACACTCCTCAACCAAGCGAGTGCTCCTGATCTCCTTGACCTTTCAAAGAGGAGGATGAGTGATGTCCTTCTGGTCTGCCTCAACGTACAACAGCCTTGAAGACCTTGCTGGGAAAGACTGAGGCAGAGAGGACGCAGAGTAGGTCAGACCTCTCTGCAGCTCCTCTCACTGAATGCAGAAGTGGCCCCTCATAACCGGTGTTTATTCTTTCACTGCTACTGAAGTAGAAGCAGCTGGTTAGGGTACCCCTGGACTCCCTTGCAAGGCTCCTCTCTAGGGAAGCTGTGGGATTCCTAAAGCCATTACTCTTTATAAATTCCTCTCTCTGAAGTGAGCCTCTGCAGCCACGTCCTGTATATGCTTTGATTACCTGTGGACCTTCCTCAGGCATTCCCTCTTCACCCAAGCTGGTCTTGTGAGCTAGGTACTCACCACTGCTCTTGGTGGGTGATTCTCTCATTAAGGACCAGCTGTACTGAGTGCTGCTGCCCTTCACTGCTGCCCATGTACTGCTGCCCAGTAACAGCCTCCTGAACAGGCCAAAGCTTTCCCCTCTGAGGTCTGACACCTGCACTCTGTTCCTCTCCTTCCTCTATCTGCTCAAGAGATGAAGCCCCCCCTATCTCATGCTCACTGCAGCCCAGGAAGACAGTGGTTTCGACATCCCTGACCAGCTCTTCATGCTTTGCAAGGACCTGATCCAGGTGGGCATCATCTCTGTTTGTCCAGCTGGTGGCTTTCCTCAGAAATTGCTCCAACATCCTCCAGAAAACTATTGGTCTATTTTCAGGGTGCTGTGTTCCCCCTCTAAGGAATGTCAGGGTAATTAATGTCCCAGGTAAAAGCCCCCAGTCACTAATCTGAAGACTCCCATGAGTTGCTGAAGTAAGAGTTGTCCACCTCATCCCCTTGATTGCAGGTTCTTTATCTCCTACCACAATGTCACCCTATCTGGCCTCTTCTCTGATCCTCACACACAAGGCCTCACCCAACCTATTGACTCTCCCAGAAAGGAGCTCCATGCATCCAAGAAGCTCCTTCACACAAAAAGTATTCCTCTTGTGATGTACTGAGCCTGTGTCTCGTGAAGAACCTTTATCCAGCCGTTGCAGCACGCAAGCTGTGTGAGGTGTCCCACTGTGCCTCCCAAGTTATTTCATCAATGTCACAGCTTGTGACAGACCATGGGGGTCCATCTCCTCCTGACCCTTCCCAGTCTGAGGACAGTGTTGCACATCTGGGATGCAGCCCCTGAATTGTGTCTCCAGGGCCAAGCTCAGCCTTGTCATAATGAACAGTGATACCAAGTACCCAAGAGCCCATGCACGCAAAATCTTTGCTTCATGCTGGAGGGGATGGCAGAGTGCATGGTAAGAAAGACGTGAGTTTCCCCCAAAGAGAGCAATCCCTGATGTGCCCAATGTGAGAGAGAAAGAGGGCTGGGCTGCGCAGCCCTGGCAGGAGAGGGCACTGATGTCTGGGATGTCTCTGCAGCCCTGGAGGGCCTTTGGTAGGGACAGGTACTGATGTCCTGGAAGGACAAGGTGCTGCTGAACATGTCCAAGGGTGTGGACATCCTGTGAGACCGGGACACTCCAAACTCAGTGTACTGATTCCTTTAGGACTCTGTATCATCAAGAAGGGGAGTAAAGGATAGGGGGCAAGGAGAAGCTGAGAAGAGAGGCCCACAAGTGGACACCCCAGTGCAATGTTCTGCTTATTAATTCAGTTCCTTGCATCTACCAAACAGAGATGGCAGAGAGCTGGCCTCCCTGCAGGGGTGGGAATCAGCCACATTCACACAAGCACACAATTAATCTGAGATGCCACCATGGGTGTCTGTCACGCATCAGCTGTGAGGAAATATGGCTCTCCTGTAGGTCCTGTGCTGTCCCTGCCAGCCCCATGCAGTTTTGGTGGGGAGCACTGGGGTCTCACACAGCACTACAGCCCTGGATCTGGCCATCAAATGAGCAGCTGCCCTGAAGCAGGTCAGGCTGCGTGGGGATGGGTGAGACAGCGATTGTTACAGACAGTGGACAGCCAGTGAATACAGTGAAAGGAGGGGAGAGAGAGAAAGGCTTCCCTCTCCCTCTGGCACAGAACTCCATTGGGTCAGCTGAAGACCTCAGTAGGCAGTCCTGAACAGTGTGAGTAGGGAGAGACAGTGAGGTCCTAACTGTGGGCATCTGCCATCATTTCAGCTGGCATCCTCACCAGGCTGCAGGATGTTGCCCCCACATGTTTCACAATCTCTCAATTCTGCTCCATTATGGTGGACAACATCTGGCCCCTCAAATATCACCAGGTGTTTATGTGTGCACTCCTGGCCTCCATCTCTATCAATGACCATGGGACCATAGAGAAGTAGTGCGGGTGCCTATTTTTAACAGACGCCATTGCTGAAGCAGCAAGAGGAACCTCACCACTCCCTGTGGGTTTGTGGCAGGTATGGGAGGGGGCTGAGGTCCCTCCCAGCCCCACAACTACAGATGCAGGATGAGATACCTCCACTGACTCAGCTGATTCCCTTACCTCAGCTGCATGGGTAAAGGAGGTCCCTCCCCATCAGCGTGCAGGTCTCCTGCCTAAGGATGGGAGAAGGAAGGGGGATTCTCAGACCTAACTGTGTCTCTGAGAGGAGAAAGGACACCGCTGGGAAGAAACGTCTCTGCAGAGGTGAGGAAGGCAGCATGGGTGATTGCTTCAGTCTCTTTCCAAGGAGCTTCCTGGAGAGCCTCAGGGACACCTGGAGGCAGCCGCAGAGTGGGGTGGAGGCAGACATAGTGACGCCTCGGGCAGGTCCTCTGCTGCTGGGCTGAGACAGGCTCCTGGGGTGGAGGGAGCTCATGGCAAGCAGGCAGCACTGCCGAGAGACAGCTCTGCCCAGGAAGACCTCCTCTGCAAAGCGCAGCAGGGCTCTGGGAAAAGGAGTAGGGCAGGGAGAGATTAAAGGCAGCCTGGAGTGGGAGGAGAGGGGAGAGCTGAAAGGGAAGGAATCTGGACAGCCCCTGACACGGTAAGTCTCTTGGTGCAGGGCAATGCAGCTGCGGTTCCGGGAAGGCTCTCCTGAAGCTCTCATGGCCTCCAGGCTCCAGGATCTGTCAGGAGGGCTTCCAGCCCAGGGGCTCATGTGAGACAAGTGTGAAGGGCTGAAGCCAGGGTGTGCCCCCAGAGCTGCCCAGGCCATTCCAGAGGGGACCCTACAGGTGAAGAGCTCTCCTGAGTCTGTGCTTTCAGTTTCCTGCTCTTTCAGAGAAAAGGGGAAAAGAAGCGCTGCTACTTGTAGAGAGGGAGACTGAGAGTCCTGAGCTGCTCCACTGAGAGATCAGTAGGTGTGGTAGCAGCCAAGTGAACTGCTCCCACCCACTCCTCTACCTACAGAGAGCACCACTGTCAGCTTTGTTGCCCTCATCAGGTTCTGTCTGACCTGCTCCTTACTGCCTGCAGGCAGGGAGTACCTGTGGAGAGTGGCTGAAACTGGGAGGATTCTTCAGGGCAGAGCTGAGCAGACAGCAGCTGGTGATGGTCTCTGTGATAGCTGAGGGAGGTATCTGAAGGCAGAGAAAGAGTTCACAGCAAGGATAGCTCCAAGCATAAGACACATGGGCAGAGACCTATAGGAAACTCCAAGCAGCAATGTCATGCGAGGGAGAATTTGGAAAGCTCCCTGTCACTCCCTCCAGTGAGACCCCTTTTCAGAGCAAGACCCCTGCTTTTGTCTCCTACCCAGCACAGCCTCTGCCCTCCAGGCTGTGTGCTCCAGGGCAGGAGTTGCCTCCACTGCAGCCAGAGCTCCAGCACAGCAGAGGTCCATCTCTCCTGACACGTGGCCCCTTCCCTCGGCAGAGCAAAGGGGCTGAGAGCCACTGCCCTGGCATTTTGCTGACTGGGAGGTGCTGGGCTCTGCCGGGCAAGGAGAAGGCTTTCCTGAGAGTGCCCGGCTCCCTCTCCTCACAGTGAGACTCACAGAGGTTTCCTTTGTTTCTGCCCCTGGTTGTGCTGCTCTTCTTCCTGCTCTTGGGGTCCCTGGCAATGAGTGATGGTGTGGGGCAAGGGCTGGGCGTGCTGAGTGCCTGCTCGGACACGGACCTGAAGGGCGCTGCCCTGGAGGCTATTTCCATGGCACCAAGGGGCCCAAGCCCTCTCTTAATTTTCCTGGCTTGAGACAGTGCAGGCAGTGCTTGGGCAAGGAGACGCTGCTTCCCTCAACAGACATCACCTTAAGAGCCCTGGTTCTGCTGGACAGGGAGTCCTGTGGGGCTGTGATCATCACTCCAGAAGGGGCAGGGCTCTCCTCCAGGACCTTTGTGGTGGCTGAGAGCACCTGATCTGCCCATGCAAATCACCATCCTGGTCCTGTCCTCCTCATCATTGCTCTGCATAGCTGTGATGGGAAGGAGAGCTGCTTTTAAATTGGCACCTGGAACAGGAACTCTCTGCTCCCAGTCCAGTCCAGTCTCTTTTTCAGAGCCACCTCTGGGTGTAGTCCATGTAGTAGGTGCACTTTGAAGTCTTCCTCCTTAACTACACTATGAAACAGTTCCAATTAGCTATGCAAGTCTTGAAGACGTGAAGAAAATTACATAAAGATAAAGAGCTTCTTAAGGCATTTGGGTCTCATTACATGAACTTCAGCTACTGAGAGAAGACTGAACAAGCAGCTCAAGAAGTCCAAGTCAGAAGCAAAACCCAAAGTTCCTTGAAGCATTAATGGGCCCCACTGAGGGCAATCACTGACAAAGCCTCCCCAGGGACTCATTAGGGCTGATAATTGGAGGCCATGTTTCCAGGTAGGCAAAGGCCCTGAGCAGGTGGCTGTGATGCTGAGAAAAGCCTTGGCTTTGTTTTAGGAAGCGGAAAGGCCAAACTGCCAGGCCCTGGTAAGACAGAGCCTGAGACCCTCACATTAAAGTTCCATCTCACGGGCCTTGGTGGCAGAGGCAAAAGCCATAGCCAAGGAGACAAAGTCCTCATTCCTTTTGCACCTTGCAGCCTTTCCAGAGCTTTTGACCATCTCTGCTGCAGGCTGCCCTACACTGTCCCGTGCCTGCACCTCTTTCCCTTCAGGTTGTTGACATCCATCTTGCTTTCCCATCTGGCTCTCACCCTGGCATTTCCATACCTTCACTGATGTCTCTTTCCTGTTTGGACACTCCTTGAAACACAAAGCCATGGGCAATTCCAGACTCCTTCTGGGTGACCTCTTGCACCACAAGGCAATGCTTTGAGTGAGACTTCTTCTTCCTCACCTTCAGTCTGAACCTTCCAAGCTGCTCTTTGTGGAGGTTTCCTTCTCTTACCACTACTGAGAAAAGATCCATCATCTCTGAATACACCCTTCAAGCACTTGCAGGCTTCCAGTAGAGTGCCCTGAGCCTCCACTTCACCAGGCTAAAAGAAGCCCAGGTCTGTCAGCCTCTCTACACAGGCCCCAAGCCCCATCCTGGCAGAGCTCCTCTGGAACCTCTCCAATTCCTCACCATTCCTACAGACTGGGGATCCCCACAGCCAGACACGCAAGTCCAGAGGTGGCCACAGCAGAGCTGATACAAGGGGGATGAGAACTCCCTTCTCTGCCTGGCCATGCTCCATGTAACTCAGCCCTCTATGCAGCTGGCTTTATTCATGGTGAATAGGGACCACTGGCTCTTATGGCATTCCTCTTCATGCCCAGGTCCTTCTCCTCAGAGTCACTGCTGAGATGGTCAGGTCCCAGCCTGCCCTCATGTCCAGGGTTATTCTTACCACCAAGAAAGCACCCGCAACTTCTTGTAAAACTTCATGAGGTTTCTGTTGCCAAATCCCAGAGTTTCTCAAGGTCCCTCTGGAGTGAAGCTCTGTGTGGGCAGCTCTTCGTGTGTACGTACAGGTGGCCCACCGGATCCCTGGTGCCTCTGACAAGAGAAGAGCATGAGGAATTGCAGGACACAACAGATAAGAGCAGAAGGTAGCAGTTTAATGGAATTGCTGACCAAGGTAGGAATGGCCCTGGTGACAAGCTCAGAAACACCAAAGGAGGCTACAAAGGAAGCCAAACTGTCACCAGGAAGGAAAAGGTAAACAGAGACGGGCTGTTTCCATGGGAGGGTACCAGGATGGTCCAGGGGAAGAAATTGTGAGTGGGACAAGAGGGAAAAGGAAAGAAAAGGTGATGCAAAGGAAATAATTAGGGTCTTTCAGGTGTACCCACCAAACAGCCCCACACATGCAAGTTCTCCTTGAAAAACTTTGTATGATTTTTCCTGGTTTTGGCAGTAGCTGGCATAATGCTGTGGTTTGGGTATAGTATGAGAGGAATGTTGATAACTCACTGATGTTTTAGTGGTTTTCTAGTGGTGCTTACAGTAGGGCTTTTCAGCTTCCCATGCTCTGTCACTGTCGAAAGAGGTGTTCCATACCACCTGATGTCATGCTCAGTATAGAAACTGGGGGGAGTTGGGCCATGGGGCAGCAATTGCTGGGCATTGGTCTGCAGGTGGTGAGCAGTTCCATCACTCGATCCCCTGCCTGTCATTGCCTGCATTCCCTGCCTGACAAGGGGACAGGAATGGGGGGGTTCCAAAGGGGAACATTGACACCTCCTGCAGAGCAATTCCCACTGCAGGAATCAGCCTGTCCAGTGATTAGAGAGGGACAGTCAGTGATTACTTCAGTCTGCTTCAGATTCTGTTCCCCAGGAGAGACCCTGCTGCCTTTCCAGAGCTGTTGGCCCTGAAGTCACAGGGACACCCCAAGGGATCTGGGGGCAAGGGGGTGGGGGTAGGAGGCAGAGCAAGTGCTGCCTTGGGCTGGTCCTGTGCTGCTGAGCTGGGCTGGGCTCCTGGGATGGAGGGAGCTCATGGCAAGTGGGCAGCGCTGCCGAGAGACAGCTCTGCCCAGGAGCAGCTCCTCTGCAAAGCGCAGCAGGGCTGAGGGCACTGCCTGCAGGCACCGGGGGGAGAGGAGTGAGGCAGAGAGAGGTTAAAGGCAGCCAGGAGTGTGAAAATACATAGAGCTCACTGGAGGAGAAATCTTCACAGCCCTGAACACAGTAAGTCTTTGGCTGCAGGGCACATCCTGGTGGGATCTCCTGGAACTGGCACATCCCATGGCTGGCACAGAGGAGGAGGATGTGCTGCAGATTAGGAACTCCCTGCTACAACATCAGAGGGACAGGGCATGACGGCTGCCTTCTCCCAGGGAGGGCTGCAGGGTGTGAAGGTGGGTGTGCAGGCAGGGGTGCCCAGGGCTGTCCTTCCCAGCAGGGTCCCTGCACCCCAGGGGGCTGTGTGCTGGGGCAGGGACTCTGCTGCCTGCCAGGGTCAGCACTCAGCCTGCTCGAGGAGCTCCCCAGGGTTCTGTGGGGAGAAGCTGTGGGATAAAGAAGCAACTTCTGGCAGGGCAGGTCAAGATATTTCTGCTGACAAGAAGGTGGTGTTTGGATCATCTTTTCTCACAGCTCCAGATCTTCCCAGGACATTTGCTGAGGGTCCTTTTGAAAAAATAATTGAGGCAACATTTAAATGAATGGGAAGCGATCTGTGCTTTGAGCTTTCTCTTCATGGTTGGCTGGGTGGGCAGTGGGAGATAGGAATTCCTTTCTCCCTTGTGGAAAAGACACAGAGATCCCAGTTCTCATCAGCACATGTCTGAGCTGCTCCTTAGCTGCTGCAGACACAGAGATGCGCCTGGGAAGTGCCCTACTGCGGGGGGGTCTGCAGGTCAGGGATGAGCACACAGTGGGTGGGATGGGGTCTATCAACAATTACATGAAATAGATGTGGGTACAGAGAAACAGCTCCTGGCAGGGACAGCTTCCAGAAGCAGAGACGGACACTTAGGCAGGGAGTGAGTGGCAGCTGGTACTAAACATGCAACGGGGGGTGGGGTGGGGGATTTTGGGCACCTCCCTGCCATCCCCTGTAGTGCAGACAACTTCTCTGTAGCAAACACCTCATGTCCTCTCCCACCCAGAAAAGCCTATTCCCCGAAAGGCCATGGGATGCAAGGCTTGAGACATCCTTGGCAGCTGCACCTCCAGTCTAGGAGAAGTGCCTGTGTCCTACAATTAACTCATCACAATCAGACAAAAGCGACTGCCCTAGAGTGTCACTGTCTATAAGGTGGAGAGCAAATAAGGGTAAGGAGAAGGCTTCATGAATTCCCATCTGCCTTTCTCTTCTTGCTGCAATATGTTTTGGAGCACTGCAAGTTTTTTCCGTTTCCCCACTTTTGCCTGGTGCTCTTGCTCTCTGGGGTTGAGGTGGGGGTGCAGGTCAGCTTCTGTTCTGACACCAGCTCAGGGTCCTGGGATGGAGGTGTCTTCATTGGAAGAAAGTGCCCATGCTCTGAGACACCATGTCATTGATTCGGTAGGGTTGAGAAGTCAGATGAAACATTCCCCATTCTGCTGAAGGAGGGAGTGGCTACAAGAAATGGCGTGGGGTTTTTGTCTAAGAAATCTCCCCTAAATTGTTGTGGTTTTCCTTCCTGGAAAGGTCCTGGTGCACAAAGGGAACAAATGTCCAACAGCAGCTCCATCACCCACTTCCTCCTCCTGGCATTTGCAGACTCACAGGAGCTGCAGCTCTTGCACTTCTGGCTCTTCCTGGGCATCTACCTGGCTGCCCTCCTGGGCAACGGCCTCATCATCACCGCCATAGCCTGTGACCACCGCCTCCACACCCCCATGTACTTCTTCCTCCTCAACCTCTCCCTCCTCGACCTGGGATCCATCTCCACCACTCTCCCCAAAGCCATGGCCAATTCCCTGTGGGACACCAGGGCCATCTCTTTCTTGGGCTGTGCTGTTCAAGTCTTTCTGTTTGTATTTTTAATAGCAACAGAATTTTATCTTCTCACTGTCATGGCCTATGACCGCTACGTTGCCATCTGCAAACCCCTGCACTATGAGACCCTCCTGGACAGCAAAGCTTGTGTCCACATGGCAGCAGCTGCCTGGGGCACTGGGTTCCTCTATGCTGTGCTGCACACTGCCAATACATTTTCCATTCGCCTCTGCAAAGGCAATGCTGTGAACCAGTTCTTCTGTGAAATCCCTCAGATCCTCAAGCTCTCCTGCTCAGATGCCTACCTCAGGGAAGTTGGGCTTCTTGTGGTCAGTGCCTGTTTACTCTTTGGGTGTTTTGTTTTCATTGTGGTGTCCTATGTGCAGATCTTCAGGGCCGTGCTGAGGATCCCCTCTCAGCAGGGACGGCACAAAGCCTTTTCCACGTGCCTCCCTCACCTGGCCGTGGTCTCCCTGTTTATCAGCACTGCCACATTTGCCTACTTGCATCCTCCCTCCATCTCATCCCCATCCCTGGATCTGGTGGTGGCAGTCCTGTACTCAGTGGTGCCTCAAGCAGTGAACCCCCTCATCTACAGCATGAGGAACAGGGAGCTCAAGGATGCCCTGTGGAAACTGATAACTGGGTGGTTTTAAGCAGCAAAAAGCTTCCTATCTTCTTCTGCATAGTACTTATTGTGTAAAGCACTATAGGACCAGCCTGTCTTTGGTAGTTGGTTTGGGTTTGGTTTAAGCTTTTCTTAGTTGTAATAATGTTGTCCACAAAGAACTGTCATTATTCATACCATTTCTGACTCTGTATTTACCTGTCCTGTGTGACCCAGAGACTGCGTAATGATGAGCCATGCTCCATGTGTTTTGACACACAATAAGCGACCCTGCAGTGAGTTGTTTGTCTGAGATCCTTTATTCAATACCTTCTCTGGAGCTGCAGGGGCATGTCCTGTGTGCAGAGGTGGAGGGGAAAAGAGTCCAGCAGCACTGCTTGGTCTTTCTGAGCTGCTCCTTTTCCACCTCCACGCTCTCCTTCTGAGCCCTTGAGTTGCTGTAAGGGCCTGAGAGCACTGGCAGCTCGATATAGTCCTGGTGTGTGGCAGTTTGTGCCAGCAGGCAGGGACAAGCAATGGACACTTCTGTGACACAGCTGACGTCCATCAGAGCATCATGAAAGGGGATCTTCTAAGGGCAGTGCCTGATGGCTTAGGTCTGTTTCTAATGGTCTTCTTAAGACCGTGCCCAGGAACATACACGGGAGAGAAAACACCAGTGAGCAGCTAAAGTGTGTGAGTGTGCATGGTGGGGGGCACGGCAGTGTCCTTTCACAGCCAGGCTTCCTGGGAGGGAGGTGAAGGACCAGCAAAGCAGGGTCTGGTCTGTGCCCATATTTACTTGGCACCCAGCGGAAGCTTCCCCAGAGCACTTGTCACCAACCAGGCAATAACAACCACCATATTCAACACTGGCCTCTTACCACAGCCTGGAGAGGTTCTTTGAGCCTCCATGGAGGGACACCAAAGGTTGAGGCTGGAAGCCTCTGTCTGCATTGTACCAATGAGATGTAACCATGCACATGGTGTGCGTGTGGTGAGATGAACCCGAGTGAGCACAAATGCCATCAGCTATTCCTAGGGGTGTGTGGTGAGCTGACCTTGGCTGGACATCAGGTGCCCACCAAGCCACTCTATCACTCCCACTCCTCAGCTGGGCAGCGGGAGCAAAAAGTAGGAGGAAAGGCTCTCAGATTGAGATAAGGACAGGGAGATCACTCAGCAGTTACTGTCATGAGCAAAACAGACCCGACTTTCATTTATTACCAATCAAATCAGAGTAGGGTAATAAGAAATAAAAACAACTCTTAAAACACTTCCCCCCCCCTCCCCTCCCTTCTTCACTATCTCAACTTCCCTCCCAAATTGTCTAATTCCTCCCCTCGAGTGGCACAGAGGGACAGGGAATGGGGGTTGTGGTCAGTTCATCACAGATTGTCTCTGCAGCTCCTTCCTCCTCACACCTGCTCCAGGACAGGGTCCCACCCATGAGAGACAGTCCTCCACAAACTTCTCCAATGTGGGTACTGCCCACGGGCTGCAGTTCTTCACAAACTGCTCCAACGTGGGTTCCTTCCAAGGGGAGCAGTCCTTCAGGAAAAGACTGTTCCAGAATGGGTCCCCCATGGGGTCACAGGTCCTGCCAGAAATCTTGCTCCAGCGCAGGCTCTCCATAGGGTCACAGCCTTCTTCAGGCACATCCACCTGCTCTGGCGTGGGGTCCTCCATGTACTGCAGGTTGATATTTCATCCACCATGGGCCTCCATGGGCTGTAGGGGGACAGCCTGCCTCAGCATGGTCTTCACCACAGGCTGCAGGGGAATCTCTGCTCCAGCACATGGAGCACCTCCTCCCCCTCCTTCTGCACTGACCTCGGTGTCTGCAGGGCTGTTTCTCCCACATATTCTCACTCCTTTCTCCCAGCTGCTGTTGTGCAGCAGTTTTTCACCCCTTCTCAAATGTGTTATCACAAAGGGGCTGCCACCATTGCTGATTGACTCAGTTGGAGCCAGCTGGCATTGGCTCTATCATGTACAGGGGAAGCTTCTGGCATCTTCTCGCAGAAGCCACCCCTGTTGCCCCCCCCGCTGCCTAAACCTTGCTGCGCCAATGAAACACAGGATTCCATGAAGGCCTGTGGGACAGTGTCTTGAGTTTTCTTCACATTTCAAGCAATGTCCCACGGGAAAACACCTGAATGCAGCACTGGGAAGTGCTCCCTTGAACTAAGGTCCCTGTGTCCATTCCTGGAGCATCTCAGATGAGTGCAGAGCAAAGCAATACATTGCAGGGCTGAAGTGTCCCCCAGCCTCTGGCAGTGGCACAAGGAGGACAGGGAGACACTGTGGTTTCTGTTAATGCACTGCTTCTGCATATGCAAGGGAAGGACTCCTGCCTCTGAACACCCCTGTGTGGGTGAGGAGTGCACGAGGCCAGCTCAGGTGTGGACACCTCACAGAGCCCTGGCATTTCTGTGTGTTACACCAGGAACAGCCCCCAACATCCCAGAGAGATTTCTCCCACCCACTTTGGGCACGTTCATCGCAAATGCAACCTCACTCTTTCTTGGCTTTCTGGCCCGTCCCTTTCATTACACACTATGAGCGGAGGGTGCCTGCAGAGCAGGTGAGTATGCGCAGTCCAAAAGGGATTCTGCAAGCATGAGTGGCATTGCCCTCTAGAAGGTGGCATTGTTCCCTTCCACGAGGCACAGAGCACATGTAGGGAACATGAATGCACTCAGTGGCACACACCCCTCCAAGATTCATCTTTCTGACCTTCCTTCACAATGTCTTTAAGCAACCAACAAAGAAACAAATGTTCTTCCTCATAGGTGTCCTACAAGGAGAGAGGGGACAAAAAGGACCTAAAGCCTTCTGTGGAGAAAGGGTGATGGTAAAATCAGTCATGACTGATGGAGCTTTCTGTACTGCAAATGGGGAACGTCCCCCACTCTTAGACAAATCTCATGACCTGCCCTGGGACTGGGGTTGGGAACACCCTCATCATTATGCTGGGGGCGGAACACTTGAACACTTGCTACAGCTGCACCACCACGCCGCAGCTGCTGTAGTGCTATTAGGGCTGTTTTCTGCACCTTTTGCAGGTAACTGAGGTTTTCCTGCTGCTGGCCACTTTCTACGCTCTGTACTGGGCTGTACGCCACCCACTTCTCTCTTTGCAGGACTCATGAACTGGAAGGCCTGTCTCCAGAAGGCAGCTACAGCTTCGCAGGGGGGATTTTTTCTCATCTACAGTAATCACATCCTTCTTGTCCCAGAAAGTTCTGTGTCCACAGTGGAGTGGACCACTTCTTCTGTCATTTCACTGGAGCTCTCCTGACACTTGTGCCATTCGCTTTCATAACCTGCTTTGTAGAGCCAGCCCTCCCCTTCCTCTTCATGCTGGTATCCCGTGTGTGCGTCAGAGCTCCCATCTTGGAGCAGCTCTCCCACCCAGTGTGAGCAGGCTGAAGGTCTGCTCCACCTCCTCTTCTCCCCTATCTAGTGTCACTGCTTTCTACAGCACACTCATCCTTCTCTGTGTGACACCCAGTGTTCTACACCCAAGACACTCTTCTGCCAGTGTGGGATGTACAGAAGGCTTTTGGTGTGGGAAGGAGGATAGAGGTGCTGGTGGAGCTGGCCAGTGTCAACAGGAGACCTCTCTGAAACATCTCAGAAAAGCCAGAGGGATCCAGGAAGTCTCAAAGTCCGTGGAAAAGGAAAATCTCAAACCCATCTTAACGACGGGCAAGAAGGAGGTCTGTGAGA
>JAKFQP010000950.1:54911-65429 GCA_023375905.1 Nycticorax nycticorax
TGAAGGTAGGGCAGTCCAAGAGAGCTGGCTGCTATTTAAGCAGCTCTTCCTCCGTGCTCAGGATCAGTACATCCCCGTGAGTAGGAAATCAAGTAAACGAGGCAGGAGGCCTGCATGGATGAACAAGGAGCTTCTAGTGAAACTCAAAGAAAAGAGGAAGCTCCATGGAATGTGGAAAGAGGGTCAGGCCGCTTGGGAGGCATACAGGAATGCTGCCAGATCATGCAGGGAAGCAACCTGGAAGGCCAAGGTCCACCTGGAATTAAATCTGGTGAAGGATATCAAGGATAACAAGAAGGGCTTCTTCAAGTATACCAGCAGCAAATGTAAGACTAGGGGAGATGTGGGACCGCTGCTGAATGAAACGGGTGCCCTGGTGACAGAAGATACAGAGAAGGCGGAGTTACTGAATGTCTTCTTTGCTTCAGTCTTCACTGCCAAGGCTGGCCCTCAGGCTCCCCAGTCCTTGGAGGTAAGCGAGCAAGCTTGGAGAAAGGACGACCTTCCCTTGGTCGAGGTGGATCAGGTTAGGGATCTTTTAAGCTGGACACCCACAAATCCATGGGTCCCGATGGAATGCACCTGAGAGTGATGAAGGAACTGGCAGGTGACATTGCTGAGCCACTTTCCATCATCTATGAAAGGTCGTGGAGAACAGGAGAGGTGCCTGAGGACTGGAAGATAGCCAATGTCACTCCAGTCTTCAAAAAGAGCAAGAAGGAGGACCCAGGGAACTACAGGCCGGTTACTCTCACCTCTGTCCCTGGAAAGGTGATGGAACAGCTCATTCTGGGTGTCCTCTCCAAGCAAATGGAGGAGAAGAAGATGGTCAGGAGTACCCAGCGTGGATTCACCAAGGGGAAGTCATGCCTAACCAATCTCATAGTCTTTTACGATGGCATGACCAGCTGAGTAGATGAGGGTAGAGCAGTGGATGTTGTCTCCCTTGACTTCAGCAAGGCTTTTGACACTGTCTCCCATAACATCCTCATAGGGAAGCTCAAGAAGTGTGGGTTGGATGAGTGGACAGTGAGGTGGATTGGGAACTGGCTGAAGGACAGGGCTCAGAGGGTTCTGATCGGTGGGGCAGAGCCCAGTTGGAGGCTGGTAGCTCATGGGGTTCCCTAGGGCTCAGTACTTGGCCCAGTCTTGTTCAACTTATTCATCAATGACCTGGACAAGGGGACAGAGCGTACCCTCAGCAAGGTCGCTGATGACACAAAACTGGGAGGACTGGCTGATACTCCGGAAGGCTGCGCTGCCATTCAGCAGGATCTGGACAGGCTGGAGAGTTGGGCGGAGAGGAACTTGATGAAATTCAACAAGGGGAAGTGTCGATTGCTGCACCTGGGGAGGTTGAACCCCATGCACCAGTACGGGCTGGGGGCTGACTTGCTGGGAAGCAGCTCTGCTGAGAGGGACCTGGGAGTCCTGGGGGATGACAAGGTGGCCATGAGCCGGCAGTGTGCCCTTGTTGCCAAGAAGGCCGATGGTATCCTGGGGTGCATCAAGAGGAGCGCAGCCATCAGGGCAACGGAGTTTCTCCTCCCCCTCTGCTCTGCCCTTGGGAGACCCCACCTGGAGCTCTGTGTCCATTTATGGGCTCCCTGGTTCAAGAAAGATGAGGAACTCCTGGAGAGAGTCCAAAGGAGGGCAACAAAGATTATGAGGGGACAGGAAAGAAAATTTCCCCTATGAGGAAAGGCTGATGGAGCTGGGCTTCTTTAGCCTGAAGAAGAGATGACAGAGGGAGCCTCATATATACTTACAAATGTCTTAAGGGTGGATGTCACGAGGATGGATCCAGACTCTTCTCAGTGGTGCCCAGCGCCAGGACAAGGGGCAATGGGCACAAACTGAAACATGAGAGGTTTCAGTTTAATATGCGGAAGAACTTTACTTTGAGGGTGACAGAGCACTGGCACAGGCTACCCAGGGGTGTTATGGAGTGTCCTTCTCTGGAGACATTCAAAGCCCACCTGGACGAAGTCCTGTGTAACATGCTCTAGGAGAACCTGCTTTAGCAGGGGGGGTGGACTAGATGATCTCCCGAGGTCCCTTCCAACCCTTGCCATTCTGTGATTCTGTGATTCTGCAAGGACTCGATTTCTGGATGTGGAGAGAGCAGTGATGCACCTAAGATGTCCCTGTCCCAGACTTGCTTACACCCTCAATTTGGATCCATATCCCGGCGGTGCACTGCACATCCTCCTTATTCTGCTGCCCTAAAATCAAACGTTGAACCGTTCCACATTAGCACGACCTCCCCTTGCTCTTTCAGGCCTTCTTCTGGCCTGTAAGATGCTTTCTTCTACGCACGCATCTCACAAACCCTTTCCACCTCCCCTGCAGGAATGGGATCTCATTCCAGGAGGTTCATGCATTCTCCAGGCTCATGAATGTTTCCTGAATCCCAGGCAAGCTTGGGCAGTGAAAGAGGAAGACAGAAAGGGTGGCTCATGGGGCACGATGAGCAGTGTTCAGCCACCCCCAGCACTGGGCATTCCATATCTGCCAGGTTGAGGCATGCTCCCATGATGGAAAATTCTCATGCAAGCCCTGCTTTGTGCAGGGACCTTCAGCCACACTCCCAGGGCACACCTACTCCTCCACCCACAGGCACCAATGGCTTTCCACTTCTGGGCTCAGACGTGGCTGGAAAGGTTTGTTAAAGCCCTGAACCATCACCTTGCTTCTCATTGACTTCCCTCCACACTGCCAATCACTGCCTAATTACTGACTGGAAAGTTCAGAAGCTCTCAAGAACTGCCATCTCATTCTCTGGGGATGACCATGTTTCTCCATTCACCTTTCATGGATCTCAGAAACACCAGTTGAGGAAGCACATCAAGGTGTGCGAGGGGAGGACCTCCCTGAGGCACCTCCATACTCTTTGAGGTCTAAAGGCTTGTGCAAGGCTTCGGGAGGAGTTTATCTGGTGCTTACAATTATACTGCAGATGGGTGGTCTGCAATGGAGCAGGAATGAGAGAGAACTGATGTCAGGAATGTCTTGGGAGGGGAGACTCAGTGCAGCGGGTGTGGCTGGAGTAGACGTAATTTTCCTCCTAGCAGCCCGTATGGTGCTAAGTTTTGGGGTTGTGACCAAACTGGTGTTTGGTCACTGCCAATACAGTGAGTGGGGACCCAGTAGATACAGCTGATGGAGAAGAGGAAGAGCGAGCCTGATCTCTCCTGGTGGCACATGACTCCAGCTGTTCAGGTGAATAACTCTAAAGGCTGCCCTGAACATCATGAGTGGGGACAGGTCCAGTTGCCCTAATTTCGGCATCAGCTGCCATTTCAGTTGGCCAAGGAAAATTCCCAGCAGCCTCTAAGAGGATTCCCCCCGATGTTGGCCTGTCTCTATGAACTACGCCATGAGAGCTTGCAGTTGCCTGCACATATCTTCAGCCACCCCTGACACCTGGAATGTCACCGGGTGTTGGGTGTGAACAGCCCAGTCCTTCCCTCCATCTCCATTAATTAGCATGGGAGCTGAGACCAGGAGCTCACAGGCAGGTGCCTATCTTGTTCATGGCAGGGGGCTAAGTCCCCTTCTAACCCCAGGACTACAAACCCAAAACTGAGATGCATCGATGGACTCATCCACATCCCTTCCCTCAGCAGGGATAAAGGAGATCCCTCCTTGTAACTCTCTGGGTGTCCTGTCCAATGATGGGACAAGGAAAACTGATTCTCATGCCCAAATCTTTTCCTCACAGGAGAAATTACAGTGCTTGGAAGAAGAGTCTCTCCCCAGCTGACAGAGAAAACACCAGTGATGACTTCAGCCTGTTTCATGGGAGTTTTCCCTGGGGCTCCAGGGGAGGGGCCCTTGGGCTGGTCCTCTGCTGCTGAGCTGGGCTGGGCTCCTGGGATGGAGGGAGCTCATGGCAAGTGGGCAGCGCTGCCGAGAGACAGCTCTGCCCAGGAGCAGCTCCTCTGCAAAGCGCAGCAGGGCTGAGGGCACTGCCTGCAGGCACCGAGGGGAGAGGAACGAGGCAGGGAGAGCTTAAAAACAGTCTGGAGTGTTATGATTCTGCAGGAGAAATCTTCACAGCCCTTTATGTGGTAAGTGTCTGGGTGCAGGGCAATGCAGCTTCCGTTCCTGGAGGGAGCTCCTGAATATGGCACATCCCACAGCTGATGGTATCTGTAAGTACAAATTTCTCTACTGCAGAGGAGGAGGATGTGCTGCAGATCAGGGACAATCCTCTGCACAGGGCACGATGTGTGCCTTCTCCTGATGGCTGCAGGGTGTAAAGGTGGATGTGCATGGGCTGTCCTTCCCAGCAGGGTCTCTTCATCCCAGGGGGCTGTGTGCTAGGGTAGGGGCTGTGTGCTAGGGTAGGGACTGTGCCGCCTGCCAGGGCCAGCACTGAGCATCTCTTGGATTTTGAGTACAATGCTGTGGGTGGAATTAGAAAACCCCACCAAGGCGTGGTCCTTCTCATGTCGACAGGGTGCTGCGTGGGTCAGGGCTGCTGACAGCTCCACATCACCTGCAGAATATTTCCAAGGGGATGTCTCAAGGAGAAGATCAAGGCAGGGATTCCCATAAAGGTAAGGAGCTTTCCTGAGTCTGCCTTTGCATTTCCTATTTCAGGGGTTAGGGAGGGGGAGAGAAATGGATAAATGGAAAACGGTCTCTCAAGTGTTAACAAGCCAGTGAGACTCCTGAACTTCAACTGTGATTGATCAATAAGATTTCCAGGAGCATGGTAAAATGCCTTCATCCGCTCTTCTTCCTATGGCCAGCATCAGCATCACCTCTGCTGGGCACATCAGGGTTCTTAAACTCTGAAATTTCCACTTGCAGAGAGGAGCATGAGCCCAGCCAGTGCCCTGCAAACAGTCAGGGTTCATGTAGTGCCACGGTGAGTGCACAGAGGTTGTGGTGGGGTGTGTGAGCACTGACGGGGAAAAGACATGGGACAGGGAAACACCTCCCAGGGTGAGAATCTCCAGGCAGCAGGGCTATGATCAGGGAATGAGAAGAATCCAAAACCAGAAATGCTGTGGGAGGGAGAATTTAGAAAACTCTGTATGATCCCCTCCAATGCTGAGCCCTTCCTCTGAGCAAGCACCCTTGGCTCCTCTCCCAGACAGCAAAGCCTCTGCCCTCAGGGCTGGGGGCTCCAAGGTGGGAACCAGCTCCTCTGCAGCCAGAGCTCCAGCAGAGCCGTGGGGCAGCTCTCCAGCCCCGTGGCCATGTCCCTCTGCAGAGCCCAGGGGCTGAGAGCAGCTCCCGGCCATGGTGGTGCCTGGGAGGTGGGGTGCAGAGCTGGGGCAGGGTAACGCTGCCTGAGGGCCTGCCTGCCTCTGCCTTGGCCTCTCTGAGCCAGACCCTCACTGGATATTTACGTGTGCCTCCACTGGTCTGAGCTATTGTGATTGTTATTTCATTCTTGCTGCCAGGCTCTCTGGGGATGAGAGTTTCACCAGCTGAGTGAGGTCCAAGTGTGTCCATGGAATGAAGTGTCCAAGCTTTCCTCTAACCTGCTGGGCTGTGAAAAAAGTAGTCTGTGTGGCTGGGGAATGAGCTGAGTCTCCCCTACTGAGCTATCTTAAATGGGACATTATGGTATCTCCTTGGGGCATTCTTCCAAGCTTTGAGCTTCCAGGATGCAAATCTTTCCCTATAGAATCTTTGTGTTATCTAA
This sequence comes from Nycticorax nycticorax, assembly GCA_023375905.1. NCBI lineage: Eukaryota > Metazoa > Chordata > Aves > Pelecaniformes > Ardeidae > Nycticorax > Nycticorax nycticorax. Next base: position 60,577 of record JAKFQP010000950.1, read on the forward strand.
ATGCCCCATGGAGAAGTGCAGAGATGCTACAACTGAGGAAAGGACATTGGGTTTGTGAAATGAATCACATCTGTGTCTTTGGCAACAATAGGGGTGCTGAGACCTTGCTCAGGTACCCTGAGAAAGGGTCAGACATTTAATGATCCCTCTGTTCCCAGCAGTGTCTGGTGTCTTTTCAGGGAAACATGGGAGTGTGATTGCCCTCCGATACCCAAAGGTGCAAGAGCAGGGCACTTGGGAACAAGCCTGTCCAGCCCCCTTCACCTTTCTCTAAGATACAGACAATCCCTTTGCCTCTTTGGTCTTACAGTCACGAGCTCCGAGTGCAGCAGAAATGCAGGGGACTTCTGAATTCAGAGAACCAGGGATGACATGTAGGTAGGGAAAATATTCTCTAAAATTCCTTTCTGCCACCCACCTGCTTTCAGAACTGGGAATGCAGATGTTAACAAGCCCTTCTGCATTAGGAGTAGTTTAGTCTGACACATTGTCAATACCCTGCCTGGTTCCCCTGCCACATTCCCACATACCCACTGCAGCAGGGCAGGAGTGACTCCTCAAGAGGCCACACGCAGAGACCTGGCTGCTCACAGCACACTCAGCCAGCACACACTGAATTTGAGTCAGGGACCTGGACGAAGGTTTCCTCCAGAGAAGAAAAAAGGGTGGATGTGTCAGAGGGGGGCAGTGTACAAGCAATGGCATAGGTTTTGCTCAGAGAAGCCTGTCCTGACTTGTCACTGTGTTTTCCTCCATGAGCAGTGCCCCATGCCCAGAGGCAGCAGATATCCAACAGCAGCTCCATCACCCACTTCCTCCTCCTGGCGTTCTCAGAGACACGGGAGCTGCAGCTCTTGCACTTCTGGCTCTTCCTGGGCATCTACCTGGCGGCCCTCCTCGGCAACGGCCTCATCATCACCGCTGTAGCCTGTGACTACCGCCTCCACACCCCCATGTACTTCTTCCTCCTCAACCTCTCCCTTGTCGACTTGGCCTCCATCTCTACCACTGTCCCTGTATCCTTGACCAATTCCCTGTGGGACACCAGGGCCATCTCTTATGCAGGATGTGCTTCCCAATTCTTTCTGTTTGTATTTTTCATGTCAGCAGAATTTTATCTTCTCACCATCATGGCCTATGACCGCTACATTGCCATCTGCAAACCCCTGCGCTACAGGACCCTCCTGGGCAGCAGAGCTTGTGTCCACATGGCAGCAGCTGCCTGGGGAAGTGGCTTTTTCAACGCTCTGCTGCACACAGCCAATACATTTTCAGTGCCACTCCACAAGGGTAATGTTGTAGAGCAGTTCTTCTGTGACGTGCCCCAGATCCTCAAGCTCTCCTGCTCACACTCCTACTTCAGGAAAGATTGGCTTCTTGTGGTCAGTGTCTTTGTGGGTTTTGGCTGTTTTGTTTTCATTGTGGTGTCCTATGTGCAGATCTTCAGGGCCGTGATGAGGATCCCCACACAGCAGGGACGGCACAAAGCCTTTTCCACGTGCCTCCCTCACCTGGCCGTGGTCTCCCTGTTTATCAGCACCGGCATGTTTGCCTACTTGAAACCTCCCTCCATGTCTTCCCCATCACAGGATCTGGTGGTGGCAGTGCTGTACGCAGTGGTTCCTCCAGCAGTGAACCCCCTCATCTACAGCATGCGGAATAAGGAATTCATTGATTCTCTGAGAAAACTGATGACTGGATTTTTTCATAAGCAATAAAAGGTATATCATCTGATGAAATTACTTATAATGTAGCTCCTCATAGGTACAGCCTCTTTCTCCCATTTGTCCTTCTCTTTGGTTTGTTTGGTTGGTTGGGTTTTTTTCCCTACTTGTGACCATGTTTTCCAGAAAGGAATGTCACCTGTCATACCATTTATACATCAGCATCTATTGGTCTTGTGTGACCCAGAGACTTTCAGAAGCCATTATCTGTGTGCATTTACTTAAAATATAGTACACTCCACTGATATGTTTGCCCAAGACCTTCTAGGGAACTGCAGCAGCAGTGCACGTGTGGAGAAGTGAAGGGGGAAGGAGTCCTAGCACAGCAGCACAGCGGGGAGAACTGGCACTTGCTCTTTTGAAACCTCTTTCCAACTCCACACTCTCCCTCTGAGCCCTTCTGTTAGTTTAAGGTCTGAGAGCTCCTGCAGCTTGATCACAGTCCTCCTTTGAGAAGTCCTGTGGCCACAAGCTGGCACTGGCAATGGGCATTTTTGTGACTGAGGTGGCCTCCATAACAGTATTTCTATCATGAAAGAGGATCTCCTGAGGGAAGTGCCTGAAGGCCTAGGTCTTCTTTCAAAGTTACTGTCAAGAACATGCCCAGGGAACATACTCTAAAGAGGCTCATAGCTTTGCTTGCTTCTCCATGGGCTCTGTGTGATGACATCAGGGTCCCTGTATGGCCTTTTAGGCTCTGAGGGCAGGCTCAGGTATTCCTTGGTGGTGGCCAGTGCCCATGCATGGGGCAAATGGTCTCCAGTTAACCTGCCTGGGGCTCTACAGTATGTGATAGGGCTGCTGGTAGGTGAGTGCTTTCCTGATGTGAATTGGGAGTTTCTATAATCTGGTGATGGCAGAGTAACATCTCCACATTGCCATGGACTTCTTTGTGGGCAATCTGTCCTCCTTGAAGAGCTGAAATAGCTCCAAGGGTCCTGAGAAGCACTTAGAGGCTTTAACAGCCCTGACCAACCTCGCATGGGACCTCCACCCACTCCCTCTGCCCATGGAACCAGGGACTTCCTTTAAGCTCAGGCCTGGGCCTCTCAATCCCTGCCTGATAGGAGATGCGGTAGCACTGGTCTGCCCACAGCCATGCCTTGCTCTGGGCCCTGTTCATCTGGACTCAGATGCAGACACTCTTTCTTGCTGTGTCCTGGACCCATGTTGCCACTACAGACCTGCCTGGCTACCACTTGACTGCGTCTGACCCTGCTTACCTGCAACAGCCTGGTCCAGACGTGTAGACTGACTTCCTAGTGGGGCCTTAGACCTCCGTGATCTTCACAAACGTGGCTGTGATCTGAAAACTTGTTTGACCCTGGTTGCCATTCCCAGCTATTCTGCTCATTTGCAGTGGTTTAAACTGGCAGGCTGTTAAACACCACATGGCTGTTTACTCACTCCCCGCCTCCCCAGTGGCATAGAGGAGAAAATTGAGTGGAGAAAAAAAAGAGAATTGTGTGTTGAGAGAGAGTTTAACAGGAGAGAAAAGGAAAGGAATAATAATAGTAATAGTAAGAATAATAGAATCTACAAAATACGTGATTCACAATTCCATTGCTCACCACGCACCAGCCAATTCCCATCCCATCCCTGAGCAGCAGTCACCATCCCCTGGCCAGCTCTCACCAGTATATATCCGGAGCATGACGTCGTATGATATGGAATAGCCCTTTGGTCAGTTTGGGTCAGCTGTCCTGGCTCTGTCCCCTCCCAGCTTCTTGTGCACATGGGGAGCTGAAAAATCCTAGTCTAGCCTAGACACTACTTAAAAACAAGTAAACACTGGGGGGTTATCAACATTCTTCTCATTCTTCTCATCATAACAGTCTTTCAGGGCAGGAGAGATGGTGTGTGGTGTTGGGTTCCTGCATGCTGAAGCCAGTTCATATTCCATTACTGCTGCACTTGATTGGTGCATACAGCAACTATAAATTAATGACTACAGTATTATACAGCTATTAACATCATACCATTTGCTTCATCTGCAAGGCTGACCCAAAATCAAATCACCTAGAGGTACACATCAGACTTCCCCGTCCTTCCGCATCACCCACCAAGTGGAGCCAGGTCCTTGAGCAAAAGCAATCCCACGGATGGGTTTGCCTTTACCTGAGGCAGGAGTAACCCAGGCTGTCTGCCCCAGCATATTTTTTACATGCACTACAGGGACTTTGTCCCCTTCTACAGTATGTAAGAGGCCTGATTGGGCAGGGCCAGCTCGGTTGGCAGATCCCCCGGTGCTGACTGACGAGGTGGCTTTTGCTAAGTGTGTATCCCAGTGTTTGAATGTCCCACCACCCATTGCTTTTAGTGTAGTCTTTAACAGTCCATTGTATCGTTCCATTTTCCCGCAGGCTGGTGCATGATAGGGGATGTGATAGACCCACTCAATGCCATGCTCTTTGGCCCATTTGTCTATGAGGCTGTTTCGGAAATGAGTTCTGTTGTCTCACTCGATTCTTTCTGGGTGCCATGTCACCACAGGACTTGCTTTTCAAGGTCTAGGATAGTGTTCCGGGTAGTGGCATGGGGCACAGGGTATGTTTCCAACCATCCGGTGGTCGTTTACACAATGGTGAGCACATAGGGCTTGCCATGGCGGGTTTGTGGGAGTGTGATGCAATCAATCTGCCAGGTCTTCCCATATTTGTATTTCAGCCACCGTCCTCCATACCAAAGAGGCTTTAACCACTTGAGTTGTTTGATCACAGCACATGTTTCACATTCATGGATAACCTGTGCAATTGTGTCCATGGTCAAGTCCACCCTTCAATCACAAGCCCATCTCTATAGTGCATCTCTGCCTTGATGGCCTGAAGTGTCACGGGCCCACCGAGCTAGAAACAATTCACCCTTATGTTGCCAGTCCAGATCTACCTGAGCCACTTCAATCTGAGCAGCCTGATCTGCCTGCTGGTTGGTTTGATGTTCTTCAGAGGCCCAACTCTTGGGTACATGAGCATCTACGTGACGTACTTTTACCACAAAGTTCTCTACCTGGGCAGCAATATCTTGCCACAGTGCGGCAGCCCAGATGGGTTTGCCTCTGCGCTGCCAGTTGCTCTGCTTCCATTGCTGCAACCACCCCCACAGGGCATTTGCCACCATCCATGAGTCAGT
>JAKFQP010000951.1:18849-49433 GCA_023375905.1 Nycticorax nycticorax
CTATATGCTATAGGGGAATACTCTTATTCTCCTTTGTTGAAATTACTTATTTTTTAACTGAGATCAACAAATTAACTTGAGCAAACCAGAAATGGGAAGGAAGAAAGCCAATATTGCTCATGACTATAGTTTAACGTTTAGGGCACTCTCTTGGGAAAGAAAATGTGGATTATGATTCATACCTTAGTGAATATTTTATATTACTATTTTGACCACGAAGAAAAAAACCAGGGTTTCATTTTTTCCAGTTATGGAACTAACCAATAGGTACAAGAGAAATGTTCACGCTTCTCTTCCCTTATCTCCAGCACTGCAGTAAGCCAGGAAGCAATCTACTTTAATTGAACTTGCTTTTCGTTTCACTGAAGACTTTATGAAACTTACCTAATGTCATCGTCTGTGACTATGAAAGCTTTGCAGAGGGGTTGAGATGTATTAAGCCAGACGGCTGGGTTCTTCTCAACAGCTGCAGAGAGCTGCCCCGTGATAGGTGCAGAACTGGTGTGCAAAGCACTAGCAACAGCTGATAACAGGGTATCGTCATTGTTACCCGGGCCAACTCCTGAAAGGAAGATAACTGAATAGTTACCGTTTGCATTTCATACGTAACTTCCAGCGGCAGAGCTCGTCTCACTTTGTGAGGTTATGTACGCTCATGATGTAGCTGCCACCAGAGATGTGATTGTGTAATCTAAACAGTTCAATGCAAGTTCTTAAAAATGGCTTTGTAATAGCACAGTTCTCATTTAAGTCTAAGCTAGCATTTCGAAAGGCATCTCATTTCTAAAATTGGCTAGGGTTGTTGCTGACACTAACAATTACAATATCGTCAATTTTTTGATCAATATGATCACATCATAAATTTATCAGTCACATATTGAAATCGTTTCTTTGCAGCTTCACGGTATTAATCCGCACCAGCACAGACTTTGCTTTAACACTACAAGGTACTAAATTAATTCTGGAAAATAAACACTGGAGATTCTTACAATACTCAAATTCCCAAGAAAAACTCCCAAGCAGTGGAATGGAAGTCATTAATTTTGAACTATGACTTGAACATATTTCAGATCAACTTTTACCAATAAGACCACAGTTCTGAACTGTGGTTTATATTAACTACATAAATGAACTAAAAATAAACATCGTTTTGGAGGCTGAGGTATTTTCTGAGCAAGAATATTTACAATTTGAAGTTTACTTAGTCTGACCGTAAACTGAAAACTTGTTAAGAGCGTGAAAAACTCTGCCCTTTTTAATCACAAACAACTTTGTGGATCTGAAGCAACTGCAGTAACTGAACACAATACCTTGAAGACCTTTAGGTAGCTCCATGGATTTTATGATTTGTTCACTGACATCCGATGCGCTGAGGCCTTGTAGCCTCTTCTCCCAGAAAAGCTGAAAAAGAGAAAACAAGATTGCTCATTAGAAATAATATTTAAAAAAAACCCCAACCTAAATCAGCTCATGGAAATAAACAGCATTCATGATCAAACCAGCATCAGAACAATAACAGACAGGCAGCGCCTAGCAGCTTACAAAACAATCAACCTAACAGTCACGTAAGGTACCAGAAAGGTAATATCCTATCTGCTGGCGGAGTTTTAGTCATCTGGGACATGCTTGCATGGCATCACGCAGCGTGCGTTGAGGCACCGGAGGCAGCCCTGCACGTTGGAGCAGTACAGCTGCCCCAGCACTAATGCTGACCAGCAGCTGTGCCCCTGCAGACCCCCACTGGCTGCCTGACCTGGCCTCTTCCAACGCCGTAGAGACCTCTTGAGTTATCTGGAAGCAGAATCAAATCTTTCCAATTTTAGGAAGATACATGAACTAAATTCACACTCATTTTACTTTCTACTGCTTTGTTTATTAGTTGGGAACGTGTTTCCATTTCTCCTGAAGTTCTGAGCTGGAGATGAGTCACACCTATTCTTTAAAATGGGCCTTTTCTGTTTAGCAATATAGCGATGAAAGCTAGTTAAAAAGTTGATTCCTATTCCACAGGAACCTACATGTTACAAATAATCTTAATAAGGAGGTAAGCAAGAACGTAGCTACGCAATTTCCTGTGGAAAGGGCATTCAGAAATTGTTTGATTTTTCTGCAGGATATGGGGGAGGCAAAAAAAATCTATTACTTTTCATGCCTGCAAAAACTGAGACAAAAAAATTAGACCAGCAGTTATTCTCATTCCTAGGAAATTCTTTGTTGCAGCTGGGTGCCCAAAAGCCTCAGGTTAAGATAGGGCTTTCAAATGTCACTTTCTGCTCTAAAACTGGAAGTGAAACAGCCAGAGCATCCTCTTTCATCTTCTGCGGAAGCTGTATCGCTAGTCACACATCACAACTGAAGCACTGTACTTCAGCGATTCTTATTCAGAAAAAAAATAACATTTTTTTCAGTTACAGAGGTAGTACAGGCAAAGAAAAAAGCAACAAAGAACACCTACTTTAGCATCAGGAGTATACTACTGACTGAAAATAAAGCATGAGGTTATGCTAAAGAAAAACACAATATTCTCCACAACATGTCTGCACAGCTTTATAAATCAGTAGGTTGAATGATACTTGTGCTGCCTGGGAGATTACTATATCACTTTATAGAGATCGACTTATTTAAGCGCTCTGGAAAATAGGACGCATTTGTAAGTGAGTTTAGATCTAAGCGGCTTAGAACACCCACACAGGATCGCCTAAATAAGCTCTCCAACTTTTTTGCAAACTCTGACTACGTTTCATACATTCTTGACACCTCCGTGACTTGACACCTTTTCGAAAAGACCCGTTGCCACTTGTGTCTCATTTTACTAGAGCCACCTAAACTTCAAATGCTTCCCATAAACGGGCTCCTCGCTCTAACCAGTATTAATTTTCAACATTCCAACCCAGGTTTGAGCTACATTGTTAGCTGAGTAGCAAGGCACCTCTTTATCCTGTTGAACGTTAAATGTTTAGTACCTTGAGTCATTCACCCCTGCTGTTTACCACTGTTGCTAAGCCCTCACCCCAGGAAAGCATTCTAGATGTCTTGTAGCCAGCCTTACAGCTCTGCGGATGAAGCCACAGTGCCTTAAAGCTGACTCAAACGCTAAAGAAATCCTTCGTTACAAAGGCAAAACCAGCAACTCCCTAACCAAACTCCCAAAGGAATGTAAGGATTCAGATAAATGAAGTCAATGCAAATTCCTACCATTTCAGTATTTCATCGCTGGGTTAGCTTCCCATCCTGATGAAGTCTCTACAAAGCTTATTCATGTTTTCCACTCTTAAAAGAATACACCCTTTCCCTCTCATCGACTTTTAAACAAAAGGCCCACCAACTCCAAATCCAAACTATGTTTTTATATGCTACAGGTAAATGTAAGAACAGCCTCTGCTTATAGAGGATAAAATTAATTGATCTACAGCAGCAAACCCACCACCAAATACAATCGAATATTACTGGGTTTTGATTCTTCGGTTCCCTACTCAAATCAACCCAGTACACATCATGGAGGGAATGAGGAATCAGGAGAATGGTTTGGTTATCGAGAATGTGCAGGAATGCAGATGCCTGTGGGTGAGAGGTGCTTGAAGAAGGACAACGGACACATCTGAAACCTTAGAAGATTTGGAAAGTGTCGTGCGGTGTTGACTGGGCGTAGCTTCCGACACCAGTCGGAAGCTCAGCTCTTTAAGCACCGATTGCGAATGCAGGGAGAAGTCTATCCAACCGTCAACACCTCGGATGACTTTGAGGTCAATGTCAGGTAAGAAAAAAGCACTGGGCACTTCAACACGCCCATTAAAACAAGACTGAAGCAAAGCATATTCCTAGCACAAAGCTGCCAGCACCGTTCTGTGTAATTATTTGCAAACAACGACTGTGCTCCAAATTTTAATCTCCCCAGACCTCCACTGAGACTCCACAAGTCACTCTTACTAATTTTTTTGCTCAGAAACGAATCACATTCCTCGAGTTTTATTATGAAGTTTGTTCCCCAACCCTTTACAGGTTCTCATGAGTCCCCTCTGAACCCCTGTATCTTTTCCTGGATCTTACTGAAGATTTTGAGCTGGACCAGAGCTGGACAGGTATTTCCCTATCACCTGCACCGGGAATAGCTATGAAGGGACAGAGAGAAAGGGAAGGAAGCTGCTAATACGAATTCAGAAAAAGCTTTTCTGTTACTCCACTTACACAATGAAGATGCAACCATTGCGCAGCAGCAGCAGTCTGCATTCAAGTAACTGAAAAAAGATCACGCAAGTCTTGATGCGTGGAGTATCTGCCCCTCAGGTTGCAGCCCTAAAAATAGCTTACATTCTTTAACTTGCAACTCTCTCATCATTAGTGAGACAGGGAATAGAAAAAGAGAAAACAAAGCTCAGGTTCACAGGCTTTGTACCCCGCTAGGCAGAGAAAGAGGCACCTAATTTAGGAGCAATCCATAAAAATCCCATCTAGTTTAACAGTTAGGCATCGGCATCCATAGACCGCGGCCTGGGCAGACTGTCCCTTGGCATTTGTCTCCTGCTCAAAGCCATCTGGACTTCATAAAGCAAGCAACAGCCCCTCACACAGTGCAAGCGTCGGCAGATACAAGCGTCTGCAGATACAGCCACTCAAATTCAATAAATGACTGCCAGCGAGAGAGGCCACCTCCTGCAGAATAACCTTGCATCACCTCACAATTAGAGCTTTCCGTGGAAAATGGAGTGAGCTATCCGGACTCGGGGCTTTTCTCAGCTTGAGCACCCTGGAGAGTACTGTAATCCCTGGAGCACGGGGCAGGCAGAGGCGGTCCAATCTTCCCTCCTCCTGCTGAGAATGCACCAGTACAGCCAGAAAAGCAAGATTCATGCCTCCAGGAAAGAAGCATTAGCAAACATGAGCCCCTGTTATTCAGTAATGAGAATCCTGATGGGACCAGGGTAGGAAGGAATGAGAGAAGAACCGGATTCCAAGATTCATCATTGTTATGATGTGATATTTCATTGCTAACGCAAAATGAATAACCATTCTGAGGATTCATCAGTCAGTTATGGGTATTCATCCTGTTGGAGGATGAAAAATGGCTCTATTTCAGTTTTGCTTGAAGTAGCCGTTAGGGAACACACACTGAAAAGAGCCTAAAAGCCAGGTCCTTCATTTACCGACGTTTGAGCGTTCTGGATTCAGAAAGACCCAGCAGCCAAGCGCTCCATTTCCTAGGAAATTAATCAAGATGCATTATGCCAAGAGTGACCTCTTACGCAATAATCTCCTGCCGAGCAAGAAACGTGTCCCTTATCACTCAAACTTACCCTATCCTAAGGGCAACCCTGTTTTTTTTCCCGGGACAGAGGAGGCAGCAGAGGAACGCGATGCCAAGGTCCCCAGGGTGGAGCAGAATTTTCACTTCCTTGTTGTTCTGAAACTCCGCAATGGCAGAGCTGTACTACAGCTGTGCTTCTGAAGTTCTTTGTTTGGAGAATTATAAAATATTGCTTCCTCCATAATTGTTTCATGTCCAAGAAAAGCTGCTTGTGACTAATGGTGAACTATAATCTAACCCGTAATCTCTGTAAAAACACAATCTCCTAAGCAACTATTATTTCTCATTCAGACAACAAAGAAATGATAGATTAGCCTCTCCACTGCAAGAACCACCAAACACAAACATATTATGAGCTGCTCCTTTTCCTTAGATAAATAAAAGGCTATTTGCAGTTGCTCAAGCAATGGAATCCTACAGGAAATTTTTGCTGGAAAGGAATCCATTCCGATTCTATTATTTTTAAAAGAAAAGCACGTATGTTCTTAACATTCAAACGCTCCTGGAGGATGACTGATTTACACATAAATCAATCAATCACGAACCTCAAATTTCATCCGCCGTTTACTATTTGCAGAGTTCTGAAAATACTGGAGGTGTCAACAGAATGAGGTACTTGACTGGACACACAGAAGAAAGGACGATTCTGTTCAGAGATTTGTTTACTGAGGTGCTTTCTTCCATGTAGACAGCTACGGATACCTGCTCTGAACTTGCAGCAGTTGTCAGAAAAAGTTACCATCTAATGCAGATGGACCCAGCAAGTTTAACAGCACGGTCACAACTCCAGGTAGCTGCTTTGGCATCTTCCCAGCTCTCTGGAACCACGTTTATTTCCACGCTGCTTGCAGATGCATTGTAAGCTGGTAGGCGAGCTGATCACAAGTTAGTCATGTCTACACAAAATACAGTCCACATATCTATTCTGCGCTGCAGACACAGACAGCCTGCAATTTTGTTATGCTTTAAAATGTGTTTTAAAGGCTAAGTGAGACCCGAATGCCAGTTACCATTTGGGAGACTGCTCAAGGGATTGACATTGCAGGCAGTTAAATGGGGAAATATGATTGGAGAGAGGTCTTTTCAGTCTCCATGGAAGAATTTAAAAGGAAGGAGAATTTCTCCAGAAAACTGGAAAAATTATTTCCTCTTTTTATATCCAGTTGCTCAGCTCTGCTGCATCCATAATTGCCAATCAAAGTTTTGTGTTCCTTTAGTTGCCTGGGAGAGGGAGATGAAATTTAACAATCTCACTGGGTTCCTTCCATCCCTCTTTTTGCTAATTCTAATAGATATTAACCAAGAAGCTTAAGTTTTCCAACCCTAATTTTAGATTCCAATCCTTTAAGTTGATCCACAGGAAATAAAATCACATCTATTTGACAAAATACGAAGTGCTAAGAGCTAAATAAGTCTTTCTTGTTAAGAACTGTTCACAAGAAGACATACATAAAATGACATCCTGCAATTTTTCTCGTAAATGAGGCTTTTTAGACTGCATATATCTTGGGCTGAAAAATGACTACGGTCAGATTTAATTTGTCATATATAATCCTATTCAATAATCCATTACAATACAATCCACTGCAAATATATATGACAGTAAGTATAAAAGAGACCTTCAAATCAATTTTGAAGAGTACTTCTGGCCTACAGAGAGATGATGTTGTAAGTAAATACAGCAGGTTTATCCTAAGGTTTTTTTAAAAAGCTAATACGCTCCGATTTATCCTAAGGTGGTTTTTAAAGGCGGTTGTCTGCCACAGAACTAGAGGAATCAGATCACATAACACTAACTGACTACCTGATTTTCTCAAAATGAGCTTTGAAGAGAAGGATGGCCTTCTTTTAAACACTTGAGGTACATTCGCGGAATGTTTTTAGCCAAATGTATAAGGAAGATACTGAGGTGAATGCTTTGCAAATTTAGCATTACGATTACCACCTACATAAACATCAGTTTTACCAGTATGGTTGCAAATCTCCCTACCTCCACAATCAACAGCATACAACAGAATTAACTAGGGATCACTGGGTCCTCAGGAGTCAAAGCTCTCTCAGGTACCACACATTTGGGGCACAGGGGTAAATGGGCGAGTTTCGTATTTACCCTGAAAAAGGTCAATAAGCATGGGACAGCGTGAACCAAGAAGCCCTAACAGATGAAGACGAGGGTAAGTGCTCTATGCAAGACACAGACCTGGACCTTTTGGAGGCACCAAGTGAGCATAGGTACAAAGGGCAGCAATCCATAAGAAAGAACTTTGATTTGCAGCACCATGCCGTTTGATGCAGTTAGGTACAGAACACTTGACAGGCAAGTAAGTCAAGTTTAAGCGATTAGATAAAAGATTTACTGCCTATAATAGTTTCAGATAGTTACAGGACTTCCTCTGCTTCACATTCATTCTTCTCACGGAGGAATACTCAAATCCAGATGCACAAGTGGAGCGTTAACGTGCCCTGAAGTACTGCTACATCTAGTGGCCTTTTTGCTAAATAGAAGGAGGGAGAAAACAATGCGATTTTAAGTCAGTACTCAACACCACCTCAGAGGAAGGTGACAGATAACAGTTGCATGATTTTCTGATTCATCATGAATTCCAGTTTCATTTTCAGCAATGCTAATCTGACTTTTTAAAATCCAAACCATTACCCTCAAATTAATCAGGACCGTATCATATCTTATCAAAATCATAAAGTCTAATAGTGGAGAGGAGGCTAAAACAAGGGAGTCTGTTGGATTTTCTTCTTTCCTTGCAGGGCCTACTAGCAATCTTTCAGGATTCCTTTTCTTACACTGGTTTATCAGTGGACTCTGTGAGGGGAAAAAACCCAAAGCCACAGATATAGTAAGAAAACCTATCTTAAGTAAGCACATGGAGAGTCAAAATATTTTGAGCAGGTTGATACCTCAAAAAGAGACATTAAAGCACTTTGAAGACAACTGTGACTGAGGCTATTAGATTTGCTATTTAGGGACTTACAGACACTCCTCTCATTTGATCAGGTATGAAGAATTTGAGAAATCCCTGTGGATTGACTGGTATATCTGAACAAAAGCCACACGGAGGAAGAAGACTGAGTTAAGAGAAGTCTAGTGAGCACCAGAAGACGCTTCAGAGCACACGTGCCATACACATACAGCTCAAGTTCTGACACTACCTACTTCCAGGATTCTTCAGAATGCTTCCACTTTCTCTTGGGTAAAGTTCTCCACTCTGATAAACGGTAATCTATAAAACCTTTAAGAATGGCTTTGAAAGCTTTAAGATGCCATCTTGCAGAGCTTGCTTGAAAAAGGCTTAGACAACCTCATGACACTTCTTGTATGCAATGAATGCATGGCGAATATATGGAACCAGTAGTGGCCCCAAAGATCTGTTGCTCTAATTGACAGATTTACCTATACGAAGATCACAGGCAAGCTGTTACTAGTTTATCTTTCCAAGAACTACCACAGGGTTTACTGCTTAAAAGAAGAGCTGCTGCCAAATACCTTCCCTGCCAACACCACTAAGTATGTCTTCTCACTCTAAGGTCAGGAACAAACCTACTGACTGCCAAAGGAACTCATTTATTTCCAGCTCTACAGAAGGAGGCAGGCCAAAGAGAATTTTCAGGGAATTCTGGTTAGACTGTCTTTTGAAAAGGGAGATACAATAGATATAAGCGGATAAAGCTTTCAGAGATGGATATCTAGAACTACAGAAGCAAGAATCCCTTAAGGGATTTGGGCCAAGGGTTGAAGAAACAGGGAGGAATGACACTGGAAGCGGTAACTGAATAAGGTTTCTATACAAATAGGCAATACAGTCACTGTTTCAGCATTCACTTGAATATCCAACACTGATATATTTACGGTCTATGTATAGGAAAGTTTGCGCACCTGAGAGAAGGAGAAGACAGTGACACATGTAGGGATTATTTATGTAAGGAAAATAGAGGCTTTATCTGGAGGGGAAGAGAATCCAAATGCATTTGCAAGGCTGCATTTGTCCAACAATTGTATCTCAAGTGAGAGACGCTCCACATGGTGCAGGCTTTATTTAGAATAAAGTTTTCCAGCAACTTCAAAGATCATTTCTATTAATATTTACACTCCAGCTAGTGAGTAAAACATCAGAATGAGCTGCATGCTGTGTTCAAAGAAGATGTGCATGTATGTGCATTTATGCATGCATATATGAAAGGTACACACATGATCAAGGACTGGAGTTCCTCCATACTTTCAGTTACTAATACCAAAGAAATATTGGTAATTGTATGATGGAAATCTGTGTGTAAAGAAACCAGATCACTGGAAATTGTTTATGAAAGCTGTCAATTTGCTTAAGATTCTCCAGTAACTGACAGCCCACTACCTACATTAAATTGCTTTGTTCCAGATTTTTTAATGAAGATGTTACTGAAAACTCACTCAAATTTTATATAAAACCAACTGCAACAATCTATCCTCTCCCTTCCCCAAGTCTCCCACCTATGTCAATCATCACTACTCAGAACCATGACGAACCAGAAAACAGCTCAAGGCAGCATTCTAGCTTGGAGAAAAGCAAGAGTAAGACACACCAAGATTTGTTTTGCTACTAGAAATTAATTATTCCACATTCAATGCCAACAGAGCTACCAGTTCTTCCAAATGAAGTATGTCTGGACCGAGTAAGAATAGTGTTTAAAGTGTCCTCTTCCAAAGATGCACTGTTGCCAGCAAGGAGAAAGGAATTTGACTGAAAAAGAATGCTGACACAGTGATCAGCAGACAACGATTTCTGGAAGATTTTGCTATAGCTTAATCCACTAGAGGCTATCCTAAAGAGGCAAAGATTTAACTTGGGTAGGTTTGAAAATTGACTATCCAGTCAAGATTTGAAGAACAGGCTATTTTCAAAAGACAAGCGATGCATTCCCGAAGACTTCAGTCACTATGTATTTGAAGAAAAGATTCCGGAAGAAAGAAAACAGGGCCGAAATATGCAAGCACAAAAGGGTTTGGAATCCATCAAGACATGAATTGCCAGACATCCATTTCTCTTGCCACAAAGGTGCCATAACTTTCAAATGCTTTGGTGATTATTACTGGTTCAGCAGACACGACCAAAAGAAACCTCCTGACACACAAAGTGCAGTAGTTCAAAAGGAAAACCCAAAGAATGTGAAGAGAATCAATAGACACATGCAATTATGCATCTTTTAGATCTGAATGTGATAAACTTACATGGCCCCTGTTGAACTTCATGGGACCAACAGTGAGGTTAGCTGAGGCCTTCAAATCTTGCTAAAAGACATCTCAACAAGATGATCCAATACGGCTTGATATTTCTTCTTTTTCTTTCTCACCTGAATTTAGAGGATGCAGAGTCTGAATTCCTTATGTTATTTCTTACAAGAACAGCATTCAAGATGTTTGAAAGCGCAATATTAGAGACAGCTCAAGTTTCAAAGGAAATGTTGTTAAAAGTTAGTGACATATGAGTGTACAAAAATGTGAACGTGCCTCTGCCTTTTCATCTCATCCCTGGACTCCTAAGATAGAATAAGGTGTTTCAATTTGATGGTAGTAATGCCATGACTCAAAAAACGCAAGTCAGATTTAAAAACAATACCTCAATCCAATACACACTACATTACCTAGCCGATCATTCGTTTGTTAACTAGATTTCTGTTTCTTCTCAGCTCCCCATAAAATAAAACCCAAAAAAAGCATTGTGTGAACAGGTGATCTGTCACTGATAGAAAGAAAAGCAGCTAAAGGAAAACTTGCGTAAGATGAGTTTATGCTACTGTGTTTTGTATTTATAGGAGCAATATAGTGAAAAAGAGGGATTTAAAATACAATTTTTTATTGATTTTCCACAAAGTTCTTCTACATAAAAGAGAGATATTACTTCCTGATGATAACCGTGTATTTTATAAATTTCTATTAAGAAGCTGCACATGACTTTATTTTATGTTTGATGTCCAATTTTTACAGTACAGCATACATCTGAATTTCAAGAGGAACATGGTAATCAAATATGAATGAAGTTTTGGACTAAGAAAAATTAATCTCCATATGAACTGTTATTTCTGTTTGGTTTTTTTTGAATTGTATGTGTTACACACGTGTCTGTAAGTAACCTTCGAGACAGGAATTCCTATCTGTAATTGAAGCACAGCTGAAAATAAGCACATTTTCAGCTCGTTTCAACTTGCTGAACAGTAACAATGAAAACAGACTAATTCTTACCTGTCGTGGCTGCTCTGTCACTCGCTGTGGATCAGATCTTACTTTGTTACTAGGATGGTTGGTAACTTTGGTGACCGGTTGTTTGAAAATGGATGCAGTTTGTCTGATTGGTAAAGTCGTATTCAAGTCTGGTTTTCCCTGTTAAAAAAAGAAAAAAAGTGAATTAACAAAAATTATACAGAAAACCCCCACAAATTAACGTTGGATTCACCCTCTTCTACTGATGTGCAAAAGGAGGAGTCTTTTTTTTTTTTTTTGGAGTAAAGATTTCCCTTAAATGCTGTACTTAACTAGCCTTTGCAGTCATCCATTTTAAAGGGAAAAAAAAAGTAACACTGGTTCCACACATTTTCACCTTCTTGGGAAGACTCAAACTGCTTGAAAAGTCCATCTTGTCTTTTGTTAAAATACGTATGTTAAGTGTGCAAGTGACTTAGGTTCTGAAAAAAAGGCAGCTTTGCCATCAGATGTCAAAATGGAATCTCCAAAGCTTCATTAAAATATGTTTGTAGCCATCAGTTTATAGAGTTCCAAGTCTTAAAGAACAGCAACTTCCTACATAGCTTCAGTTACAAATTTCCAAAGCAATTCCTACATCAAACAATTCTTAATTAAGTGCAGTAATTTATTCTGGAATGAAATTAAAACTGTATCAACTTTAACAAAGTCTTTTGGCAAAGCTAGTTTTTATCAGGTTTGTGAACCGGTGATTCCCAGGCATCAGATACAACTTCATCAATAATATCTTGTCACACATCAAACCCTTAGGCCTGTAGTGCCTGAACCCCTCCCCGCAGCAACAACCCCAGGAGTATTTGGGGTGGGCGAATGGAATTCTCCCATAACCCCCAAGATCGACGAAGAAAGAAAAGGGTCTATCATAACACCTGCGCACCATTCCAGCTGGTCTAAATCTGTCTCTCTATCCAAAAAGCAGACTGCCAGTTTGAAGTGCTGTGTCAACAGAACAGCCCCTTACAGCTTTTTGTTTGTAATCCCATTTCCTCCAAGTCCTGAAGACATACTTCCAGTCTTCTCTGCTCTTGCATTTTGTCTGGTATTTTTATTAACAACTGAAATAATTCCTTTTTTTTTTTCCCCAAGGATACAAAGGTGTGACTAAGACATGTGATTATAGCCACACAAGACAGACACTGAAAATAAATATCCCATGATACATATTTTCCCAATGAATGTGTATCAAAAAGCATGTTCTCTATTTTGCAGGCCAGCGCTAAGCACTTCAACACATTAACAGCCGTACCTTGTTTCTGACAAAGAAGAATGGTGAAGCTTTTGCTTTTTGAAAGTTTACTTCTACTCATTCAAAAGGGAGAAAAATAAGTTATTATGTCATATTTCAGATTTCAGAAGTTTTATAATTGGCCGTGAGAACATAGCTCAAAAGTTACACAACGAATATCGATATTAGGGTTGGACTAGATGATCTCCCAAGGTCCCTTCCAACCCTTGCCCTTCTGCCCTTCTGTGATATTAGACTCCATCCAAGGATCATGTTAGAAGTTTTTCATTAGGATTTACTTAGACTCCTAACTATGTGGCAGAAAGCAATCTCTTGGGCTTAGAAATGGGAATTAAATCTCAATCTTCAACTCCTCCATATTTAGATTATACAGTGTGGACTACACAACTTTGTAAAAGAGACTATGTTAAGAACCAGAGAGCACATGCTTGTTTAAAAACGGTTTGTTCCTAAGCTGAACACCCTGGAATTCCAGACAATGAAAGTTAGAACACTGACTATAGATATTCTGTAATGATCTGTATAAAAATGAAAGTAAAAATATGGCGAGAGGCTTAGGCTTATTAAGTGATAAGCCTTCTCTTCATGGCATCTGTCTCGGATTAAATTATGATTTTAAAAGCACGTATCCCTCTTTTAGAGCTTTGCTAGAGCAACCTGGCAGGGTAGCTCCTCCATCACCAGAATGTCCTGTATTTTGGTGTACCTCTGTTATCGCAAGGTGGAGGGCTGATGAGAAAGGGAGTGAAGTCATTCTTCCTGTACGGGTACAGTGCATAATCTACAAACTAGCAGTGAAGAGAATATCATCCAGAGAAAGTAATTTTCATTATGAAGACCGTTCTACAGGCAAGCCACTTAATCCCAAAATACATCCTTACGCACTACAACGGTTATTGTATTGGTGGCTCCTGTCCAACTGTGCAATTCATGTGGGTGGGAAGAGAGGCAAGGGAGGGGATGACATGACGCTACTAGATCCTTCCTGGTAGTTAAAAATGAGGAATTCCTCCATGTAGTTCTAAGGAATGTAATTGATAGGAAAGAGCAACAGAGTAACGCTTCTTATTTATCTAGGCATGTCAACATAACCTAAATGAAGGGCTAATTTTAAAATTTCAGGCCTCAATTTTTCATGCAGATGGCAAAGAAGGTAATTTATCAAGAATACTATGCATATTCTTAGCTATTCAACAGTATGACTCATTTATAAGTTAGCGCTGCAGCATTTGGGGAAGCCTTGCTTAATACTGGTTTGCTCACCCTCTCCTAAGAGCCAAACCAGTTTTCCAGACCAACAGAAGAAACATGCTAGAACATACGGGTGAATTCTGAAAGAGTTCTAGAAATCTGTTCTTTTCAGCGGAAGTGATTCTGATCACAGGTCTCTGTTCCAACCACTCCTTTAAATATATTGTGTTATTTTATAGGTCCCCTTTCTTCATCTTTTCCGGGTAGCAGTTAACTCATTTAAATATAATAAGGCTAAACCCACAAATTCCAATGGAAGTCTTCCTCGGAAATTCAGGTACCTATCATTTCTGGTTTATAAACTTACAGCCAGAAACTAACCAGTCTCCATGTCTGGCAATATTACTGTGTTCAGATGGGAAAAGCAGCACACCTTCAGCTCCACCACTGTTCATTCTTGTCTAACTGGGACCAGGGTTTCCACAGCCAAAGCAGATGGCAACAGAGCAGAAGTACTTCTGCCCGATCACACTTAATAGGTTTAACCAACCAGAGAAATTACCATTCAGTTAGCACAGAAATTGTGAGAGCTTTTTATACAAAGCAGAAGTGAGAATCTAAGCTTATAGATAAATCTAGACATCAATCTTCTCCTAATGTTTCACCCAGGTAGTCCCAGTCCACTAGAAAAATACTTTCAGATACTTTGGTCATTGCTTTTAGCATGTGCTTTGCATGGTGGACATTCCCCACTGATGATGACAACAGTAAGTCTAATGTTAGACTTCTTATGTATTTTCATATATAATTAAAGCACCTCTGATGAGCACAGAATCACCAACTAGAGCTAGACAGTACTCGCACGTACTTAACTTTGTACAAAGTATTTTGAGGATGAACTTCCCACATGCCACATAACTTAATTCACCCCAGAACCTTGATAGACCTTGCCTATCCTACAAGTTTCGCATTCCCTGATCTTGTGACATCAAGTTCAAAGTAGTATTTGAAGCTTTGAAGTCCATGCCCCCAGGGCATTCTGTGCAGGAGCATCAGTATTAGTGGTAAAATACCTATTAAAACTGACAAACCCAATAATATCACAGAGCCGTCTGCCATATGGGGGATAAGTATGGTTTAGCAAACATTTCTAGAACAAAGGTCTTCAAGTTAATGAAAAATATTTACAGGTTCCTTTTGGCCAGTAATGGGACTTGAAGAGAAGTTAAAAAAGAAATCCATTAAACTTAGAAAAATAAAAAGGGAGATTTCTTCAGGCAGCTTGAGAAATTCAGACAATTCAGCTACATTAATGATATGGCCCCCAGAATCAAAGTGAAACTCTGATGAGTTATAAACTATGCAGGAAACACAGGTTCAAGGGCTAGATGTCCCATATACTTACCGAAGCTACATACTAGAAGACGGTCATTAGGATAAACTGTTTGAACTAAGAACAGATCAATTCCTAAGTACTATAATTATAATCTTAACCACCTTTCTATTTTATTTCCTTTCTGCTCATAGTCACCTCTGGGCTTTCTGATCTCATCCTAAATAAACAGTCTCTCACTGTTTGAGTCTTGAACAGCAGAAATAAACTCTGTAGTACAGAAACTTGCTAAGCTCACCCATCTCCAGCACCTGCAGATCTTCAGATGTACAGGGGAAAAAAAAAATAAAATCATTGCACATTAACAGGAAGTGACTGATATTCAGAGAAACTCTTTTTCACAACATGTCATAAGCCAGCCATCCATAAGATTTATTGACGACAAAGGAAAAGATTCCAGTACATCCTAACAGAAATAAGTAACAGAGATCCCTACAACCAACATCTCTCCTGAAGAACAGAAAGCTCTTTTGAGCTTTCCAGATAAAGACACTCTCTGCATATTCCAAATGGTCAGACACAGATTACTTCATTTCTGATGGCGATTAAGCTCACAATATTCAGTTTCAGGCACACCTACAAAACTGCAGCCTTCAGAAACACAGACATAGTGTGGGCTTTTACATTGCTTGACCACTATCACAGAACAAAGTCTCTTCCTACTCTGGGAACTACAGCAGTGTACCAGCTAGTAGAAATGTTCCCTGCTCCTTTTTACTCATCAGGCGTATTTTATGCTCCAACAACAGCTTCCAAAAGAATTTCAGTCCACTGCCTTTGCAAAGACACGCATTTCCAGAAGCATCAATGTGCCCCAGACATAAAAACATTTTAAAAACTCAGCAATGCATTTCCAGGCCCTTCAGATCCTTTAACCTAAGAAGTCACTTACAAGCAGACAGCATGTTTAACCAGTAGCCTCTATTATGATTTCTTTTCAGTAGAAAGAATTGATAAGCATATTTTTATATAATCACAGCAGTACGTCGTATCTACTGGATTCATATTCAGTTGTATTCCTTATTTCATTGCCTCTTTGAAAGCACTGCAAATAAATAAAGTAACTCAATTTGCAAGTGAAATGTAAAAATGGTTACACAGAAACCAATGGCAAGATTAGTATAGGTTGAAGCAAAACTCCTACCGTAAATAAACGTATCAAATATATGCCTTTACTGCCACCACTGAAAGGTCAGGAAGAACGCACAAGGCTAGGGGTGGAGGTAAGTATTTTGCTAGAAGAATATTTCCACGTTGTTTACACTGTTGTACATTAACATCACAAAATGAAGAGCATTCATTAGCTTATACTATCCTCAGTGCCATTTTGAGCCCAGTGGCATTACCATGTCAGTCTTTACATTGAGTTCTAGTCCGTCAATGACGAGAATCTCAAAGGTTAGAAGTATGACAAGACAGCATTTCCATCCACCAGCTGCATAAATCGAACTGCCTAGACACGTCTGAGAAAGAAGACTCAAGACTGTTTTGCTATTCCTTCTTGAAACATAAGGGGAGCCGAAGAATTTAGAAACATTTGTGGTAAATTGTTTGTACAAAACCAAACAACCCATCAAATATGAACAAGTTTATACACAAACTTGCCCAAGGGAATCTGGCTTTTATGGCCCCCCAGCAGCACGGCTGCAAGGCAGGCTAGAAGACGACCACAACCAATGTCTTTCAGGATCTGTGGAAGAGAACATAAACTTCAGGAATAAGTTGAGATCTCATTTTTAACCGTCACAGGAATACTGCAGAAATTCTTGCAAGCTCATGAGTTACAGATTCAGTCACTCAGAATAATAAATGTTATTTACCTAAAAAAAAAAAAGCATTTCTTTCTAATCTTGTATTTAACAGAGCTACTGTGAGCAACATTCAAGTAATCTAAGATCATAGGAATACAAAGTGAGCACAGACTCGTCTAGGCTCTATATACCAAATTTTGTAATTTCTGCTCATGCAAAAAAACCTAACCAAAGCCTTTTCTTGGACTACCCCCAAATGTTATATTATTTGAAAGCCTGATATCTGTGGGAAGAAAATATTAAATAATTTGAACACATGCTTTAAATAAAAATGAAATCAGCATGAAATGTGTGGTTCACGCATTACAAACGGCAGATGACAAAAAACATCAGTGCACAAGACATAGCTGTAACTTGTTAGGTATTTTCATACACCACTGTAAGTTATGAAATCTTGAAGAATAAAACAGTTTAAAAAGAAAACATTGCAGGTTGTTATAGAAATCCTTTCAAACTGTTGTATGAAGTTTCTGAAGTTTCTCCAGGAACATGTTATCTGAGCGTCAGCTAAATTTACTGGTCACGTCCCTATGTGCTACATCAGTTATTTCACTTCTGTATGCTTCAGACTTTTATTCTTACACATTTTCTTCAGTATTCACTGTTGTTCAGAAAGAAACAGACAACAATCAGATCAATTGAGAAAGGCCCAATCTTAAACAGAGAAACACCTGGCCTTGTTAAGCTACATAGCTGCACACAGACATCCAGATTTGTACAGGTAAATACATTTGCCTCAGCAAACAAGCTTCCTGGCACATACTGCACACATTCAAAATGTGAACTATTTCATCTCAGAACAGGAAGATGAACATAGCAATTTGAAGCCTTGCACAGGAGAATCTCTTGGTGTCAACAGTCCTAACTTTTCCCATTTAGAGGAATATCATTCAGGCAGATGACTAGCACTGAGGTTCTTATTCCCAAGCCAACTCCTGAATTACTTGAACTTTTGATTCATGCTTAACCTCACCTTGATATTTTCTTGGTGGTAGCAGAGTATTCCTTCTATTTATAAATTTACATCTCTACCACTACTAAAACTTAAACATACATTTACATCTTAGAAGCGGACTGCTTTAAGCAGAAAAGAAATTGCTAAATGAACTACAGGCAAGGAAATTCTTAGGATATCCTTAAACACAGTATTTACTAACAAACCTTATTTTGATTGAGAGAATCATTCCTTAGTCTCTGTTTGTTCTTCTGCAATTTACTGGGCATCATCTTTCCCGTTCTGAAGTCAAAACTGCTGAGATCAACAGTGTTTCCCAGGTATCTTGCCAACTGAGGCTTGCTTCTGAACTTCTTACCACTTGGACTAAAAAGAAGAAAACACTTTAGTATGTTTTGTTGTACAAGAAGATACAACCTTGACTTCTTATAACAGGTTTTATACCTTGTTAAATACCTAAAAAGTTTCCATTATCTTTATTCCATGTGGCATGTTCATTGATGGGTTGATTAGTGATGGCATACCTGCCCAGCCTCTGCATATCCACTCCCATCCTTTGCGCAGGATTTAATTTCTGTGTCAGGCTGTTGGACGCTAGGATACGCTAGACCTTGGGAAGCTGGCTTAGCAGTATGGCTAAACCAAACTCCAGTATAAGAAGTATCAATGTCAGACTGTGGCCAAGCGCAGGACCCTCTCTGCAAGTGTGAAGACCGTATGCAAGATTTAAACTGACTGCTAGTGAAGGCCAACCTAGACTCAACAGCAACCCTTCTCAGCTATCAAACAGCAAGGCATTAAACCGATGCACAGAACTGGGGTTTGAGGTGACATCTCTTAGCTATTCAGTCACTAAGACCAGCGAGCAAAGCCAGGTAAGTAACTGAGCAGCAAGCAAGCAAGCAGCAAGCAAGATGATGCAGAATGTGAAACAGGTCCAAAGCTGCAATTGTGTGCAGAGATCCCATCGTAACAAATTAAGTCAGGTGTAGGGAAGTTATTTCAATCATCTTCATTTGGAATTATGGAATTATGATTGCCCTGAAGTCCCAGAGGACCCTCCTGAGTAACATCAGCAAATACCCGATTTCCAGTTACCCTAAGGAAACGGTCTGTCTACTGATCTTCACATCACAGAACTTTCTGTCCCCTCATCTCTACTTCGTTCTCGAGCATCCCGAACCCAGCCACGCACATTGTGCACACCCTGCCTGCACTAAATATGCATTTAATCCATGCGGATTTTCACCGACCTCACTGGGGCTCCCTCTAGACTTACTAACCAGTTTGCATGCCCTGTGTGCAAGTCACTGCTAATAAGCACCTTACTGACAGAAGCAATACAGCTCGTTTCACTGTAAGGGACAACAGTGCTGCCCCCAGATTTAAAAGCTTGGCAGAAAATGAAGTATCAAGAACAGCTCTGCAAAACTCAGACCATAACACCAGTTTGTGATAGTCTCTTAGTATAGATAGCTGTGAAAATGGCTAAATACCTGTCATGTGAAGGCAACAGTCCCTTGCTCTAATGCAAATTTCTACCCCATGAAACACGTCAAGTATCAAGATCTTCCCACTACTGAAACCCGAAAGGTTAACTGAACTCAGAAGGTTTTTCATGCCACTTCCTTTCTGCAGAAAACTACTGGAGATTTTTGTTTTCTTCACTTTTCCAAAGTGATGTTGGTTTTTTTTAAATAAAAAACACCTTGAGGCAAGAACTTCCCCACAGAATACGTATTGAATTCTGGGAAAAACAGTTAATTAAGCCAAACATTTTTCAAAGTCATTTATATGAATCCAGAAATATGGAAAGACATAATTAACAAGAGGTAAAGGGTGGGAGAAAAAGACTTAAAACAGATCACAATCAAGGATGGGTGTGGGAGTGGGGGGAAATAAAACCCAACCCACCACACATAGGTACACACACACACCCCACCACAAAACTCTTCTCTACTTCTTGTAAACCAAGAGTTGAAACTATGCTATAAGCCAAATTAAACACAACCCCAGTTTTATTTTAGATAGTGGAGATTAACACCCTGCCTCGTTAACAGTAGGAGAAATTCTGCACTGAAGGTCAGAGACAGAACAAGTCTTTTGGGGGGCAAGTACAGTTGCTGTTCAAGTTGCCCTTGCCTTTCATTCAGGCACCTATAGGAAAAGTTCAGGATAAAACCTTGTCAGGAATTGCTGGCTGCCTCGCTGAATGTCCCTGTTTCCTTACAGCCTGGAAGGGCTGAATTTACTGAATAATAATAATAACCTCCTGTTATTAATTGCTTTCCTGGCTTTCCTAGTGAACATAAAGCACTGAATGAAAAGGAGGAAACAATGACTATAAGCAAACCCTGAAGTTGGTGTTAATATTCTCTGTTCTAGGCACTTTTTTTTTTTTTAATTGAAACCTGTATACACTCAGTCATTTTAGCCCATTGTAGCTATTGAAAGGATATAGAAATTTGACACCCTACATCTTCTATTATATCCTAATTTTGGTACCAAAGATGAAACATGCTACCTTTCATTTCTGCCATGTCGCCACTTTCTGTTGTTCTGTAAGAAGCTCACAGACTGCGTCATCAAGACAGCATTCTTTTTACTAGCTCTCCTCCTCAAGCTCCTTGGAGAGAGATGCTTCACGTACACCTCGAAGGAATCCAAAATTCCAGCAGTGAGCAGTTATCAGCCTAGCTTCACTAAAAATTCTTCCTGTAGAACTTTGGGAACAGATTCCACAAATAAAAGCAAACTTTATAAATGCATCCAACATTCTTAAATTCTATTATTTACACATCTAACATTTCGGGGGTCTCATTTGGTTGTTTTGTTCAGTAATCTAAAAGCAAATCAAAGCATATGATCCAATATTCGATATTAGCGCCTGCATGGATCACTGGTAGGACTGGTATTAAAGGCTATTTCAATCCACAGCACAAAATCTACCATTTAAGTTAACAGTGAAACCCTCAGCAGGGACAGACTGCAATCCATTAGCAAAATACCTAGTTTCACCTTAATTTCAGTGTTAAGAAGAACTGCGTTTTTGTGCCGACATTAAAAAATAAAAAATATACAAATTAAAAAATAATCCAAGACAAAAAAGCAGCAACTGAAAACAGGCATTTTTTTTAGTAGAAAGTGTTTGACGTTCTATCCCGTAGCTTTTGCTTCCACGTTTTCCCACACTGGTGTGAAGGACGACAGACTTGCTCTGTCTGTCCTTGACCTGACATGACAAGAGCAAACAAAAAGGGCAGGCAGAGAGCAATCTGTCCGCCCTAGCTTCGGTCGCCACTTCAGTCGAGTACATATTCTGGACTTTTTTTTACATTTCCCTTATTCCACCACTCATTTCTCACCGTCCTACTCCTTTTCCAGACGTTGCTGCCTCCAGTCAGTGCTCAGTGACCACAGTACCTCCCTGTCTCCGCAGAAGTATGTCACTCTTTGGCATCCCACCACATTCATATTGTTGTCAATGCATCTCTTCCTTCCAAGTGGTGAATCAACCATCTGCCCTCTCTGACAAAAAGCAGAAATTCTTTTTCTTAGTCCTTAAGTCTTCTACTCCTTATTTTTTTCATTCTGAATCATCCCCTTATCTTCAAAATCATCCAATTCCTCCCGATGATTTTCTGATCCTCACTTGTTCTGATGACGTCCCAGGTATGAAACTTGCTCACGCTGCATAGCGCACACCACTTGTGCGGCCACGTTAACAGACATCAGTAACAGCCTGGTGCCAACAATATCATCCACGCAACTCCATCAGTAGCTTCCAACAACCAAGAAGCCCTTGTTTTATCATAACCTATTACTGCCTCCTCTTCACCCCATACCTTAGCCATCTTACGAAACCTGCCGTATTTTCCATTCTCCAGCTTCGATGAAATCTAAGGACACACAATTGAAAAGTGCAGTTCACTGAAGCCCAACAGACTGAGTAGCATTCTTTCTGCTTACTTCAGAACAATATTTTGGCACAAACGCCAAATTTCTACTATGAAACTACGTGTCATTTGATTCCATTTTCCACAAAAGCCCTTACCCTTAATTGTTCTTCATTTCAGAATTTCAGCAAGTTCATATGATGTCAAAATACTGGAGAAAGTACATGCTCTGTAAGCCTTCTGGTTCAACCACAGTAGCTGGCAAACAAATACCCACTGGCCTCCCATTCACTCTCAAGGCTGCAATTTTTTCTAACACCATCCTGACTTGTCATTTCAGATGTCAGACCTTCCCCCTGCCCTAAGAGGGAGATGCATACATGAACTGGAAGGATTTGAATAAACTCAAAACTTTATTTCCACCCCACCTGTATTCGTTTTCACATATACTCATTTTTTTCACTACCAGTCCTGTAGTTGTTTCCACTTTCTACTCTGAAAGTGTAGGCTGTCAAACCACTAAAGTAATGCCTTCATTTCTGAATCATTCCCAGATTATCTTCAATCTCTAACCTGCTCCTGCTGCAAAGCTTTCTCTTACCTGCAGAGAAAGCTCCATGAGGTTAAAGTCAAATAAAAGGCCTATTTGCAGAGGCTTTATTTGAACATTTATTAAATAATTAGTATGCACTAATGGAAAAGAGTGAGGTTATAGAACCTATTTAAACCAGGATGTCTACATAAAAACATGCTACTTACACATCTCGGTTGAAACTAAGAAACAGCACATTCTTTTTTTTTTTTCCCCTCTAAAGGTGTGAAAACCAAGCTTAAGTTCAAATTTAGTTTCGAGTAGCAAATGAAGGTGGAAGGAGAGGTATTAAGCTTTCTTCTCTCTGAGTAGGCACTCTGGATGATTCTCTGGAGGTCTTAGAAGTCAAACTGAAAGGACAATGAAGGAAGCTCAGCCTTTGAAGTCACACTTGCTGAAGAGGATTTTTTAAATGCATTGCTCTGAATTCACATACTCTAAAATTTCAACTGCTACAACAAGTCAGAAGCATGGACCGCTGCGTTATTTTAAGGAAACTTTACACAGATAGGGGAGAAATCAGTAAAATTTGCCTTCATCCACAGGTTCTGCACATTCATTAATCTTACACTGACTTCTTTCATGCAACAAGAAGCAAGTGAAAGCGTTCTTTCAGGGTGCTGTGACAACGCAGCGCCTCTGGCCTGGCTACATTGCAGCGTGACCCAACATTGAGACGATTTCAAATTGCAAGATCAACGTGGGATTACACAGCAATATCTCCGCACAGAATTTCAACAATAGCTTGTTGTAAGACTGTTCTTTTTATAAGCATTAACTAGAAAAAGTTACCAATATTTAGTCTTACCTAAAGACAGTTCATTTTCTATAGCTTTTTAAAAAAATTATTAATTTCAGTTAGAAGTTTCTGGGGTTTTTTTCCAAGCAGGAATATTATATTTAGTGCACCTGAGACTTAGTTCTACCACAGCTGACATGCGTATCAGCACTTAAAACTTTATCCTGTCAAATTAAAACACCATACAATGTTTTTCGACATAACCAAGTAACAAAAAACCAGCACACCTCAAAAGCGGTGACGTGCCAACAACATCTAAAAACTATTCTTCCAGTGACATTATCGAGGCTCAAATCACTTTATACAAGATTAAACGAAGAGCACAACCCTTCACCTCCAGCTATACGCTCATGCAAATTCACATACTATACAAATTGAAGTTCTTAGTGGGCTGAAGGGGATTATGTTATACTGAGCTCGCAAGGAACTTTATTTAAAAAGCCACTTTTCAGATGTTTCCTGTGAAGCAGCAGAGCAAGCTAATTAACGTACAAGGAAGTTACCTTCAATTTTACCGTACAGCAAAACCTACTTGATACCAGCCCCCTCGCCTCCCCGGTTCAAAATGTACAGCGGGTTTACAGGCAAGACAGTAGTGTGGCTTATTAAAACAATAACCTTGTTGGCAGACGTTTCTGGGTTTGGTTGCTTTCAAAGTTTTCAATTTTGGCAAACTTACTTTTTTTTTTTTTTTTTTTAGACAGTAGTGTGGCTTATTAAAACAATAACCTTGTTGGCAGACGTTTCTGGGTTTGGTTGCTTTCAAAGTTTTCAATTTTGGCAAACTTACTTTTTTGGGTTTTTTTTTTTGGAGTTTTTGCTTGCTGGCCCTCCCCATCAAACAGATTTTTGAGGAAAATTTCAACCATAGCAAGCTAGCTGCTCCAACAGCAGATGACAACAGGGAAAACAGGCTGTCTTCTCCAAGTTTAAAATGTCTGGCTTTTCAAAGCAGCTCTAGCTTCCCAGTTTTGCAGCAGTGGCTAAAATGATAAGAAACTGAAGAAAGAGAAGGTGTGATCTCGTGGCTATTAAACCACAATTCATTCCCCTAATTTACTATTTACGCCCTCTGCTACAGCACTGCAGGGTCAGTCTAAACGCATCAGTCACGGCACCTATCCCAAGCTGGCCAAGAGTTGCACGGTTCCTCTTTTCTCAGCATCCCATCTGGCAGGCTGTAGTCTAGAGCCACACACCAATGAAGAGGAAGAAAAATGCTAAACAAACACTTTTGAAAAGGCAACTCAGATTAAAGACATCTTAATTTGGCTACCTAACAGAGGCTGAGCAAGGCAAAGTATTTCTACCGATCGCTCCCCTCCACAGGTTGGGAATGAAGCCCAGGGAAGTAAGGAGATTGAAAATAGACCCAAGCATTTCACAGTGTAATAGTAAATAAGACCACAGAAATCCCACAATAAAATGAGTTGTTTGATCTTACGTTCAAGGGAACCTAATATTGGACAGCTGCTGCCTAAAGCCTCCGAGGTAGCTGCCCTCTAAGGGAACATGACAGATTTGTTCACCACGACGTCAAGACCGCTCTGCAATTGTTGGAGAGATCTTTCCTCAAAGATTTGTTTGCAAATGCTCAAATGCACACTCTGAGACGTTCAAAGATTTGGTAAAGAAGTCACTGCATGAATGGCGTAACATAATACATCTTCGTGCCGTCAAAGGAGTTCAGCATCTGGTAGCTAATTTAACTTGCAACAAAAATATATATTTTTACGCAACAGTACATATACTTTACACCACCACACTAAATCACAAACAGCAGTTGACACCAATAGACTGTAAAAGGTTAATTTCTAGACTGTTATTTAATCTTCTATTTATGGGAACACTTTGGATTCATTTATCAGAATCTATTTCTGTTTCCTAAACAACCTGGTGAGCTCCTTTGCTGGGACAGAGGACTGATTCATCGTGCCCTCAGAAAATGAAGTCAGAGTTACACAATGACTTCGTAATAATCATTATTATCACTCACTACAAGGATTAATTCACCCTACAAAGAAAATCAATTTATTTTACATACTAAGACCCTATTAGGCAGCATGGCTCAAGCAGCATTCCCGATGCTGCCCCAAACTTAAGTAGGGGAGATTGAAAATCCATGGTAACAGAGATCAATGCAAGTAACTGCGCCATGGAAATACAGAATAACACCCGTTCCACTTAAGCTTCTTTTTTACGTTCTCCTTCCAACGGGCAAAACAAAAGGCAGCCAAAATATTCAAACTAAAATCTGAAGATGATCAGAGAAAGCCTACACAAGAAAACTTGGCCTAACTAGTTTGTTATTATCATTGGCCTTGCATTGGTTTTCATTTACGTTTGGAAAAGCAGTAGAGTTACGAGCAGTGAAGGAGAAAAGATGCAGACTTTCAGAAGGGATGAGAAGAACAAGATGGCAAATGAAAATTCTCCTCCATGACGGCCAGCCCCCAGAGTGGGCGCACTACAGAAAAAAGATCTAATAGGAGCAGCGCTAAGAATTTAACAAGCAGCTGATGGAAGCAGGCTTTTTTCTTGCGCAGAAGGTGAAGTACATTCTCAAAATGTAGACCTCGCTATTAGGACTTGTCCTATGCTCTAATTACCCTTGGAAACAAACCAAACCAACGAGCCTACATAGAACATAAGCACAACTGGGCATCACTCCGAAGTCATGACTTGCTCGCTTTTAAAGATAAAGGTCTCCCTAAAAAAAGAGGGGGGGAGGGGGGGGAAACACAGAATTAAACTAATCCTACTGTCACTGGAAACTCTCCTGCATTTATCTGACTGTCAAACCACAAAACAAACTTCAAAAGGATGTCTGTTTGCCCCGTGGGTACACCTATACTGGAAAAGCTTTTGTAGTTAAACTTAACAGCCTATTAGAATCCACTGAAAGCGGTGTCAACTACTTGGCTTTTTTAATCTCGACTAGAAAAAAGTAGAGTAGCTCTTGCTTGCTTTTTTTCCCACGAAGAACAAATGCATCAAACCAGAGTATTAACTTGCTGCTGGTATGAAAGAAGTCATTGCATGCCAGAGTTTAAGAAACATTTTTCAACAGGTAAACGCTCCAGGGGGTTATATACACTAAAGGGATTTTACCAACAAAAAGAAGGGGTAAAGAAAGCAGAAGCTGAGATACCTGTGTTCAAAGTGCCCACTTTACTCAGACTTTTGCAAGACTTTGGAAGTATGACTGAGTCTTTTGACAGGACAGCAGCACCCCCTACCTTATAGTACACTGAATAAATAATACTTTAAAAAAATCACGATGCCAGTTCACTACAGTATCAGGCCTTCCATAAATAGGTTACTGCTAGGAGAGTCACTGAAAAAATGCTCTGTGTGCAGGTACAGTTTCTCAGATAACAACAAGATAACAACAGTTCTGACAAATCGGAACTGTGGTTCATACAAGCACAGCAGCTCGATTTAAAAGAGCAATCAGATGTATAGCCTTAAATGTAATATTCTGGCTGTAGACAACGTGAAAGCCTACTCTCCGATTATCACTCTGCAGATATGGGGAGGACATTATGAAGGACTTTGAGGCAAAGACAGACTCGCCATTCAGAAAGAGGGCTGCTTCTTCTCAAGGATGAACAAAAATTGTTTTCCAGCTCGCCTTTGCTGTAGGCTGAGCGTTCACTTTACAGTATGGACAAGACGGCTGTTAAGAGAATTCCTACCTTCTTTATTCTGGAAAAGATCATGTATACTCCTGGAAGTTGCTACGTATCTCAAACTGATTCAAAAGAACAATGTTTTGTCTCAGCACCACCGTAATCTTCTGCTTGACTTTAATCTGTATCATCGTCACTGTGAATATTCCTTCCTCTTGAGCCAGAACATCTGTGTTCACTACCATAACACGCTCAAGCTACCGGCACCGCACACCGGACCCGCTGCCTGCACAACCTTCCAGGAAGTTACCTGACGAGGGGATTAAAGTCTACACCAAGTATTTATTCAGAGAACGCTGTGCTGGTTTTGCATTTGCCCTACATTCAGTAGGGCACATTTTTAACGCACTATTCCCTAGATCAAATAAGTTTATATTACTAAATATAGTAATTCTCTCCTGCCTCAAACTCAGCTCCAGAAGAACTACGATTATTCTCTATCACCACCACCAAGGATTCTGCGAGCCAAGCCAGGCCCCCGGTGTCCCCTGTGTAAGCCTACTATCCTCAAATCAAGACACGCGTGGAAATCTGTTTCTTCTGACTGTTCGTATAAAATAAGCAATTGGACGTTTAAGTGAATCATTCTGAAGACATACAAACTTAAAACGCAAAGGACATTTTCGTCATTGTCCTACAGTTGCCAGAAAAGTGTGGTATTGCTCTTTAAGTGGTCGTGCCAAATCCTGGCGATGCAGGCTTTTAAGGAATATATTCGTCTGTATAAGGCACACAAACCAAAACCCACTTTGTACCCAACGACATATTTTAACAACGTAGCGTTTATTAACGTCTTTTTTTTTTTCAACAGAGCTGGAGTGACATAACGCTTTTGAACGTATTTGGCCTGCTCTACTTACTGGATCAAAACAGATTTTCATTTGTTTTAAATATAGCAGTGCTGAAATCTGCTTCGTAGCTGTAACAGAATGAAAAGGGGGGAAAATAAATAAATAAAAAAGATAAATTTCCAATGCCAGTCCTGCCTGCAGCCATAAAAACATTTTTTATGTGTTTTACTTTGGTTGTGCAGATGTAGTTCTGTTACTGAACAGAAGTTATTTCTCTCGACATAAATGACTACTTATTTTTCCAAACCTGTAATCTGTAGTGAAATCAACAAACTCTAAGCTATGAGTTGCCTGGTAAGTTTTTAGTTTCAATTTTGCGGTTGTTTGGCAGAAGATCTGCATCACTGCTAACCATGCTGGAAGGCGTCCTAAAATTTGAAACATTTATTCCTACCACTTTCCCACATTAAAAAGACAGAACTCTGGAGTCAGTGATGAGCAGATTACAGCCTTGCATCTTCAACAAAAATTGCGTTAAGGAGTTTCTTAACAGGGTTTTAGGCAACAGCAGCGGCAAAATCTGAAGGATGAAGGCTCAGATCATTACACAGAGGGGGCTAACCTCAAAAGCTGTGTTTTGATCTGGCATAGCATTTCTGAAGTATTTCCACCACTTTTAATCGTATGATAATCGCAAAGGTCAGGAGACTCGTGGATATATGTGAAGAGGGGCAAAACCCATCCTACCAGAAACTACTGGAAGCGCTTTGCTTTATCTGAGCGACTGGTTCAAGTCTTCCTAAAGCGTGACATGGTAAAATACCATAAAGCAGTCCCGAAACAAGCAAGTTTCAAAATGCAAATAAGGTAGATTGCAACATGTACTAATCTGGCAAGAGCTGTTCTTAATTACTATGATTATTTAGACCATCACAGTAAATGAAGCTTTGTCCAATCCCTTTTGGGTTTTTTTCTAGCCTTAAGAAATCATAAAAGCATAAACCTCACGGTTTTAGTCAGCTAACTAAGGTGCCTTAATGAACTTAATGAGGTTACAGACAATTTTTTGCAAAGCAAAAACTAAAACCTGGAAATGCTAGAACTTACTGCATTATCCCCATGTTTTCCCAGTTTAATGAAGGATCTGTAGTACATAAAACACTGACACCCCGATATTCTGCTGGGACAAACATGTGGCTGAACTCAAATGTTTTTAAAGCAGGTCATTCTGAGCAAAGAGCTGAAGTTACTTGGGCTTTCTACATTAAATATATTCCAACATAGTCAGCAGTGACTGTCTGGCTTGAGAAAAGTCTGGCATTTAATTCTGGAAAGAAGAAACCTACGCAGAACGTTCAGTTTAGCTAACTGCAGAAACCCAGGACCCATCCAGAAAACAGGATTCAGGCTTTAGCCTCAAGTGCGAGCGTTCAGACAGGCTTCACGGGGCAGCGCCGCAGAAAGGAAAGGCAGATGCAAAGAGAGAGACAGCGATGCCAGATGCTACCCAATCGCCTGCCGCAATATTAGCAGACGGTTGGGAGCACAAGTCAGACAAAGGCGGCAAGACAAAACCAGAACTTGTCTAAAAAAGTTTTCCACCGGATTCATTCACAAAGCTCACGAAAAATCAACATTCCTCCTCCGCATCTAGCGATCCTTTTGTCAGGCGTTTGATTTTCTTTGGCAGCCACACGTGATGGGTCAAATGATGCCATACTCAACGCTGACAGAAACCGACTTTTCCATGAGCTGGTATCTGAGAGGGAGGAAGCACGACTCCCCACTCCTCCGGCCGGGCAACGCAGAGACTGAGTCCATTCATTGCAACAAAAGGAGACTGCTAGGCCTGCTCGGAAGCAGCAGTGTTAGGGAGAGGTTTCAGGTGTGGTTCATCAGATGCGTACAGAGCTATAAATAGAGGTGCTGTGGGTAAGAGGTTAGCCGTTGCAGAAGGCAGCTTCCTCTGCTGTGCAGCAGGCCGGACTTACAGAAGCATGGCCTAAGAGCAAGACTTCAGAATTTATTTGATTTCTGCCCTGAGAAAAGAACTATCTTTTCAGTTTCTGAAAGCAAGCGGGAGGGTGAAACAAAATTAGGTTGCTGTTGCTTCTCGTGGTTTTACTACAACCTGTGCAGCAATGAGAACATTTAGCAGCGGCAAGAGTTCTCCAATCTTCACATGCTTTTAACTTTGCTAAAATTTCAACTGTTGTTACTGTAAGCTTCCTAATTAATTCAGTGTAGGGGGGTGTGTGTGTCCCACCAATGACCTAACTATTTTGGTAGGATGTCTTGGGTACAGATAATGGCAACTCTGACTCAGTTTAAATAGGGGGGAGGGGGGGGGGCTCTCTTTAGGCTGATCCTGCTCTACTGAAAGGTTAGGATCGGGAGGGCTGTCACGGGCTGGGTGCACTCCTCTCCCAAAGGAAAACCGGGCTGAGGGGCTCCTCGCAAGCCCTGCTGGCTCCCCGGCTGTCGGCCCCGCAGGCTGTCAGCCCTGCAGCCAGCCAGCCCCGCGCTGGCAGTCGCCTAGGGGTGGCAGGGAACCATGGAGCATGGCTGCAGCCAGCCGGCGGCTCCTCCCGAGCAAGGGGCACGGCCGGCTGCCCGGGGCTCCGGCACAGGCGGCAGGAGGAGCCCCGCCGGGGGTGGAGGGGGGGGGG